>CM024624.1:58552771-58759326 GCA_014182585.1 Eucalyptus coolabah
ATGCAAGGATGTACCAAGGTGAGATAAGATTATATGCCGCTATGTTTAGGCTGCCTTTGAGGCGAATTAGCTTCCTAATCGAGATTTAGGAAATTGACTCGCTAAGATTTATATCTAATACCGTTGTTGTTAATTATTTTTAGGGCTGTAGCATGGAGAACTGCCAAGTACGATTGTGGTGGGCATGAGATGCGACACTTTTTGGCTAGTCTTGCCATTAGTAAAGTTTAGGCTTAACCCTAACCCCAACAGGTTTTTGAGTTGGATGGTAGAAAGTCACCTTTTGCAATGGACTTGTAATGGTTAAACTTCTTAGGTTAACAAATAATAAAAAATGTTGTGCATTTGGAAATATTTGTTGATTTTACTATCCCTACTGTGTTGATTGACTAGGTGTTTATTTGAGTTGCTTCCTCATATGTTTAATCAAAGATAAAAAGAATGAGTCAATGACGCATCCTAGGACATTGCATTTTAATCGATTTGCTAGAGATGTTTGCATACTCGGAGTTCGGGACATGACACTAACAAGTAGTCAATTTAAAAAATTTGCGTAACAATTTAATCATGGTAGGAGAAACAAGTTGATAAAGCAACAACCCCTCAAAGTTGAGGAAGATTATGAAGAAGGACATCGGCAATTTGATCGGGAATTCTAGAGGAGTATATTGAACCTAGACTAATATGGACTTGATTTTCCAATTCATGTGAGTTATAAGATAAAAACTGAATTATCCCTTAAAAGTTTCTGTTTTCTTAAATAAAAAGATAAGATAAAAAGATAAAAAAAAATAATAATCAATCCAATCTAAATAGGGTTGACTAATTTGACCAAACCCCCAAATTACTAGAGATACTTCTCATTCAAGGGTACGTCTACTTAGAAGAAGAAAAGAAGAACAAAAAGGGTAGCAACTCTAGGAGCGTGATCCCAAATAACTCCGCTAAAAATATAGAATTTAATGGTAGTCTCGTCATTGATCAAATTTGAGGGATTGATTAGCCTAATTCCAAATTACTTGTTTGTATTTGCAGTAGCTGTGTTTGGATGTGTATGTGCGAGTGAGTGTTGGTGTGTGAAATATAGCAAGGGATACATGAAGGAACAAGAAACAAAGGCTCTGTGGAAATGGACTTTCAATGGCAAGGAGAGCACAAAGAAAAAAATAAGGCTTTATTATTTGGTAGGTAATACAAAGAAAAGGGAAAGGAGTTGAACTTGTTGGTCTACTACACTCCACGCCTCGCTATCTATAAGCAAGCTTCACTTTAACTTATGGCCTAAGTAGCACGGACATGCGATGACACGACACGCCGACATCATTTTTCAAAATAAAAATTTTGACACATTGGGACACATTATTATTGAATAAATATTTTTATTTTTAATTAATTTGATTCAAATTTGCAAATAAACAAATAAATAAACAAGAGCTTATAATGAATTTACACTAATAATATTAATAAATATATTCATAGAAAATTTGAAAGACATATTCATAATTAATGCTTAACCATATTTGAGAACATATTTAACTTTAACAAAAATCATAAATAAAAAAACTAATGACTAACAAAAAAAATATAATCAACTTTATTTAAATAAATCTATGATCTTTTATAATCATCAAAATTTATTATTATTTAACATTCAATATTTTTATTTTTTGAAATCATTTTTTGACTAATTTATTTATTTTTATAAAATAACAATTATTCTCCTCAAAAATCTCTCAAAAATTATTTTGGTAAATTCTCTTTTTCCCTCTACGCTCATCCCCCAAAATCATTTGCCCTCTCCCATTTCTCTCTCCCCTATCCCCAGGGCCCATGCCAACCCCAAAATCCAGACTCAATATTTTCTCCATCATTCCCCCATTTTGTTTCTTCCCTCCTCTCTCTCTCTCCCCTCCCCCGACGACACCACCCCTTTTGGTTTCTTCCCTACTCTCTCTCTCCCCTCCCCCCGACGACACCACCTGCTCCCTGCCCTCCATCCCACCCCCCCATCAATCATCCCCAACCCACGCCACACACCTTCCCTCCCCATCAATCACTCGCCCCTCGATTTCTTCCCCCACCCCTCCCCCTCGAAGGTTTGTCTCTTCCCCCGTTCATCTCTTCCCCACCCCACGCCACCCCATCCACCATCCTCTCCGGCTCCGATTTCTTTCCGTCGTCCCCCACCACCCTCGCTCTCTTCTTGCTAAACCCTAACCACGCCTCTTCTTCCTCCTCGTCGCACAATCCTCTCAGATCTCGCCTCATCGCAGTCGCTCGCCGAAGGGCCTCAGCTGCAGCCTCGCCGTCAGCGGCGTTGCCTCCACTCCTTGGTCTCGCCTCCACCCTCCATCTTCTTCTTCAACGATTCTCTCCCTCGGACACGCGCGTCGAACGTGTCGAGATATGTTGACCCATGTGTCGAAAAATCGACATGCGGTCAACGCGTGTCGACATGTCCGGTATGCTCCGACACATGTCGGACACGACACGGAAGCTCCGGCGACGTGTCCATGCTACTGCTTATGGCCTACAATTTTTTACTTCTAGTAGATTTTTTTTATTTTTTTTTTTTACATTTTTTACTTCAACAACCGACTCTCCTAGCCAAATATCTTTGCCATTTGCAAAGATAATTTTATGGACTCTTCTAACACAAAAATTAGTAGACTCCATATTCTTCCTTTGCCGCTCTAAGTCTAGATTTTTCTAGTATTCTCTAGTTGATTCTAGAAATTGATTAGTAATTTAACACTCCTCCTTGATCCAATTTTGTGTTACTTTAAGCATATCCTGCAATGTCTCGAACTTGGCTAGCGGTAGTGCTTTAGTGAATATGTCCACTACTTGATCCTCGGTCTTGCAATATTTGAGTTCAATCTCTCCATTGTTTTGCACCTCTCATACAAAGTGATATTGATGTCAATATGTTTTTGATTCTTCCATGGAATATTGGATTCTTTGATATAGCAATCCGGACTTATTGTTGCAAAGTATCAAAGTCGGTTCCATCTGTGCTTCTCCAATGTCTTCTAGAATTCTTCAAAGCCATATTGCTTGATTGGTGGTCATAAGCGATTGAGACGTATTCAGCTTTTGCAATAGCCTATGCTACCAAGTCTTGTCTTTTGGATGCCTATGAGAATATTCCCGAACCCAGTGTGAATGCACAGCTAGTAGTACTCCACCTTTAATCACTCGAACCTACCCAATCGTTATTAGTGTAGGCAATGAGCTTGACGTTTGCACTTGGCTGATACCAAATGCTATAATCTGTAGTTTCTCGTAAATATCTGAGAATTCTCTTGCGTAGCTTTAAAGTGAACTTTATCACACTTTGCATGAATCGTGATAGTAGACTTGTTGCATACATAACGTTGCGAGTGTAGCAACGAGATATAGTAGACTACCGATTAGACTTCAGAGGGAGGCGCGTTTTTTCTGCTCCATCTTCCTTTAGTAGTTTCTCATTGTCATGAGCAGTTAAAGTTGCTTTGCAATAATTCATCTTGAATTTCTTCAGGAGGTTCTCAATATATTTCTTCTACAAAATAAAAACACCTTCATTTAAGTTGATCTTGATGCCAAGAAAGTAATGCATCAAGTGCACATCCATCACGTCAAATGTCTTCATCATCTTTTCTTTGAATTCATCATTTTTTATTGTTCCTATATATATGAGATCATCATCCTACAAAGAGATAATAAGAGTGTCGAACTTACCTTGGGTCTTGATGTAGAGTTGGCTCAATCATATTCCTCCTAAATCCTTGCTTGATGAAGTATTCATTGATTCTATTATACCACGCTTGTGGTGCTTGCTTTAACCCGTAGATGGCTTTCTTGAGTTTGAGAACTTTTTCTTCTCGGCATTTGAGGATAAAGCCTTGTGGTTTTCCACGTATATTTCTACTTTTGAAGATATTCATTTAAGAATGCTAACTTCGCATCTAGTTGATGGATCTTCCATTCTTTTTGTGCTACTAGGGCTAATTGAGTACCCTAATATATCAAGATGAGTATGAGCAAAAGTTTTAGTATAATCGCACCAAGTTGTTGCAAGTAGCCTTTGCCACAAGCCTTGCTTTATGCTTCTAGATTGATCCATCTGCGTTGAGCTTTGTTTTGTAAACCCACACGACACCAATGATCTCTTTGTCTTCAAGACAGTCAACAAGCTCGAAGTTTCATTTTTCTCAATCATCTTGATGTCTTCCTCCATGGCTTTTATCCAGTTTTTTCTTCTTTGGATGCTTGTTAGTAGTTTTTGGTTCTAATGCAGCAGTTGCATGTCACAAATTATTCTAAGGGTTTTTACCCTCGGTACTACAGAGACTCGAGTAGATTCTTCGCATCACTTTAGAGAGGTTGGTGGAGTTACATTGTGAATGATGGAATTGGGCACTTCTCTTCTTGAGTTGTTGACTCCTGCCTCGTGCAGGTGGTGCATCTAGCAATGTGACATACTTCTTCTCAATTTTCTCGTCCTCCCGATTCCAAGCGGCATGCTCATCGAACTCGATGTCTCAACTAATCATGAGCTTTCTAGTTTTTAGATTGTAAACCCGTGAAAGCTTTGGATTGGTCACTATAGCCAAGGAGTATTGTCTTTTGTTTTTTCATTAAGCTTACTCCTTTTCTAAGCAGGGACATGGATGTAGCATATGCAACCAAACACCTTGAGATGCTTCGTTGAGAGCTTCCATCCATTTTGTGCTTCAACTGGAGTTTTATTTTGGATTGCTTTGGTTGGACACCTATTTAAGATATATATAGCTGTATAGACTGCTTCTACCCAGAACTTGTTAGAAGACCTTTTTCCTTTAGCATAGACCTTGCCATCTCCACGATAGTTCTATTCTTTCTTTCCGCTACTCCATTTGCTCTAAGGCATAGCCAACGGTTGGTTGATGATGGACTCCTTCATCTTCACAGAATTTATTAAACTCCTTTGAATTGTAATCCCTACCCTATCACTTCTTAGGACTTTAATCTTCAGCCCACCTTGATTTTTGATGTGGTTGAATTTTCTAAAGATAGAGAAAACCTCTCGATCTATTTCAAAGAAAGTATACACATCATTCTTGTGTAATCATTGATGAATAGGATGAAATATTTATTTTGATTGAGTGTGGGGGTTCTCACTAGATCACACATGTCCGTATGAACTAGCTCTAGTAGCTTCTTAGCTCTCCATGCACCTCCAAATGGGATGGACTGCCTTAGTCATTTTCCAAGTAGGTAACCTTCACAAACATTTGAGATATCTAAAATAGCTTAAATGTCTCTCATCATATTTTTCCAATGGAGAGTTTTTAGCCTAGCACAATTGAAGTGGCCAAATCTTCAATGTCATAGCCATGAATCCTCAAGTTGAACTTTCATGGCTATATCTTTCACATATTTCCCTTTGAATAGAAAATTCTTATTCTTCATCTTAATAGAGACAATGATATTTTTATTTTTGTTATAGATAATGCAAGCATCTCCTCTAAAGCATAGAGAACACCCACTTTATATCATTTGGCTCACACTCAAGAAATTTTGTGTAAGACTAGGACCTGATATACATTATATATATTTTGGGCCTTTATTCATTTCCCATGGCAATTGTGCCTTATCCTTTGACATCCACTAATGCATAATTGCCCAATTTTTCTTGGGATATCACTGATTTATCAATATTGGTAAATATAGATTTGTCCTAGATCAAAGATTGCTACACCCTACTATCGATGTTCCATGTTCCATTTTTCTTATCATTTTACCACTTGGCCTACATAGAATATATTCTCTTCACTTTCATTTTCTTCTACATAGTTTGCTTGATTATTTATTTTCGAGCAACAATCTTTTTACGTGGCCATATCTTTTACAAAAAAGCGGCATCATTTTTATTTTCAAAACAATCCTTCTCCAAATGATTTGTTTTCTTGCAAATACCACAAGGTAGATAATTTTCCTTTTTTGCAGTTTCTCCTCCTCTTTAATTTTTCCATGAGCTCCTTCCATCATTTTTAGATTGATGAGACCATATATTTACTTTAGACTAAAAGGCACTTTCAACTAAATCTTTATCTTGTGCCATTACTCTTTTTCTCATGTGCTTCTAGAGAGCCAATTAATTCACTCATTGATAGAATCATCAAGTCTTTAGTTTCATCTATAGTTATGACTATAGTTATAGGGTTGTATTTTTTAGTAAGTGACACCCAATATTTTCTCAACAACCCTTTGATTAGTGATCCCATCTCATAGGCTTTCATTTGATTAACTAATTTTTAATTTTCCCAATATTCTTGGACAATCTCATAATTTTCATTTTAGAATTCTCAAATCTCTTCTCTAAGTTTGAAGGTGAATTTTGCATACCTTTTTGATCCTTGGAATTCTTCTTGTAGTATTTTCCAAGCCCCCTTTAAAGAAGTCTTCACTCCAATTATTCTTGGAAATACCGTTTCGAGAGTGCTTGCCAAATGAAGTAAAATGTCCTTGCATCCTTTTGTAGTTGATCCTTCAAAACACTTGCACCTTCTTGCGGAGCCTTGCAACCTTTTTTTTCCACGATGTCCCATAAGTCTTGGGCCATCAAGAATGTAGTCATTTTTATGCTCCAAAAGTCATAGTTGTCCCCATAAAATTTTGGGAATGGGAAATGAGGATGAGGTAGAGTTGGCTATAGTTTAGTCATTTGGTTATTTGGAAATGATAGTTTTAGGAATGGATAGTGGGACAAACACCCAATACCTACCAAAGACGTGCTCGATACCACCGTTGGTATTTACGGAAGCGTGTGTTTGATGTGGGTGTATGCAAATGAATGTTGGTGTGTCTTAAATACATAGCAAGGGATACATGAAGGTACTAGGAACAAAGGCTATATGGAAATGGACTTTCACAACAAGGAGAGCACAAAGAAAAAGAAGGTTCTTTTATTATTTGGTGGGTAATACAAAGGAAAGTGAAAGGAGCTGAACTAGTTGGTCTGCTACGCTCCACACCTTGCTATTTATAAGCAAGCTTCACCGACTTATGGCCCACAATTTGAATTCTGTAGATTCTTTTTTCTACAATTTTTTTGCTTCAACAACCAACTCCTAGGCAAATATCTTTGTCATTTGCAGAGATAATTTTATGGACTCTTTAACACAAAATTAGTAGACTCATTCTTCCTTTGCTGCCTAAGTCTAGATTTTTTTTTGGTAGTATTCTTTGCTGATTCTAGAAATTGGATCAGTAATTTAACAATACTTTATTTGTGAATATGGATGAGGGATGAATGATGGGGTTGGATTCAATATGGTGAGAGTACTGAAATTTAGCTTTTCCCCAAGCTATGTTTGTGAATTAGAGATAGATGTTTTCGCTCTAGCGATCGTATGTGGTTCGTCAAGTGAATGATTGCTTTTCATGCTCTAGATATACTAGTTCGAGTTACTAATAGAGGTAGCAAAATGGGTGACCCATTTAAATATATGGGTCACTTGTCACTTGTTTTTTGACAAAACATAGTTAAATGGGTTTAACAATTAAAGACTTAGATTAGGTGGGTCTTAAGTGGGTATTAAATGGGTTAGATTTAGAACCCACTTTTAACCAAAACCTCACAATATCTCTCTTCACTCTTTAACTTTACAATATATATAATTTATAATTTTTTTTTTATTTTATTTTTTCTTTTTTTCTTTCCTTTTTTTCTTTTTTTCTTCCTCCTTTCGGTGGTCGGCACAGCGATGGCCGTTACGGCACTGGCAAGCCTGGGCGGAACCTCAGGCTCGGGATTCAACGCAGGTCGAGGCCTTGCCAACGTCCAGGCCGATGCTCGAGCCTCCCTCCAATCTAGCGAGACTCAAACTCGCGGGGTCAAGCCAAGTGGAGGTACAACGCCCTCGAGACTCGAACTCACCAAGAGCGAGACTCGAGCCCGCCGATCTAGCGAGATCCAACTTCGAGGCGAGGCTCAAGCCTCAAATCCAATAGAACGAGGCGAATCCGAGCTCAAGGCTCGCCTTTGTGGTAGGTCGCCTTGTCATCGTGGTGGGCGCCGGCCAAAGAAGAAAGAAAAAAAAAAGAAAAAAAAAGAAAAATCAAAATTATATTCTTAAAAAATAAAAATAATTATAAAAATAAATAATAATAAAAATAAAACCGATTTTTTTAAAATAATTATTTTAAAAATATAAAAATCTTCCATTAAATTTGTGTTATATAAAACTATTTTAGTAATATCATTTAAAAAAAAATCAGATTGGGTATGGGTCAAAAAATTTTGCATTACAATAAATGGCCATAAATAGGTTAAATGGGTGAGTTTGGTAGGACCATTTATGACCCGACCCATCCGTTTAACGGGTCTAGTTACTGATGAAACATACCGTCACCAGAAAATCTAAGCACTGGAAACCCAACGAAGAACTAGACAATGAAGCGATTATGCTTACAGCATTAACGATCTTCCGACGCAATTCTTGAACACATACTATCCTCTGTCCCGATGAAGGATTCTATCAGAACGTGCGGGCTGTGGAAGAAGTGGCGATATCTCTGGATCTCTTATCCTAATCTTGCACTCCTTTTCGAAAGCGAAACTTTCCGGGAGGAAGCAGTTTACCAACTTCGTGGACAGAGTACTCGTCCGAGGCTCCTCTCGCATAAAACGGTTTGACCTCACTTTTGATGTTTTGGGCGAACGCATCCCTCGTTAATTCATGGGTATCCGCTGTCGAACATTACAAGGTTAATTCAATGAGAGATGAATTTGAGAACCCAGAAAAGCAAGATGGGTTCTTCGGTTGGGGGAAGATGTCCTTCCGACAATTAAATGCTTCGTTTATCAAGCATCCATTAGTGAGCGTCCTTTTTAGTACATGCTAATCCGTGTTAATGATGCCTTAATTTGAGTCAGCTGTCATGCTTAAGCGAATGACCTGGAAGAAATTCAATCTTTAAGTTGACAGTCTTCACTACAAGGCAATACTCTTACAATGTGTTCTGGTACCCTTTGTAGAACCGCAAGCTGTTGGCCCACAAAAAGTTAGACTATCTCACTTGCTTGACCTGTTCAGTATGGTTGCTGGCTTTTGGACTTAGGTTGAATCTACATTGCCGCCCTTTGTTTAAGCTTTAACTTAAGCGTCTCTTTGCGCAATGGTTTGCCTTTCATCTGCTGGTAGTGTTGGTTGTTTAAGATTGGCTTGTGCTTCTTTGATTAAATGTTGGAGGATCAATGAATCTTGTACCGATGAGCAGTTGCCCTAAAGCGTGGCGAATCACGGTATGTGTCTAGTATACTTGCTCGGTTCATGAGCAACGTCCAATAAACAGCAGGCTGCCCTGAAGTAGTGAATGCGTTGCTATAGCTCATCGACACTGTTTTATATAAGCTTTGAATTGAGCCGAAGTGATGTATTTGGTTTCATCATTCTCAAGGGACTTTTTGGCCTCCAAAGCCTCTTAGAAAGCCCCTTGGGAAAATGCTAAATTGTTTGATAACCATTTTGAAAGAGTTTTTCAGCTAAATGCTGGTCTTGAGAAAACTAAAACTTAATGCTAGTAATTGAACTTTCAATATTTAACTAAATGCTGGAAACTAATTTTTCCTTCCAAAAACTATCCTAAAAATTTTCAAATTTCCAATTGTGCTTGGTTAAATTTTTTTTTTTTACTAAAAAAACGAGACAACCCTTTGAAGTTGTCGAAAGGCTACGGCCTACTAACCTAGATCTAGCGTTGGTGGCCATCGATTGTGCAACCCTCACATTGTGCAACCCTCACGAGACCTAGGTGAGGACCGCTTGAGGCCACGAAATCTAGGCGATGATCGCCTAGGTCAAGTGACCTTGGTGTAGCCCTCGGTTGGGTCGCACAACCCTCAATGAAACCGATGGCCACCGGCACCAAACTTGGCTCATCGTGTCCATAACCCTTACATCGGTCAACGAAGGTTTTGGTTCATTTTCAAAAAAAATAAAAATAAATATATAATATCCCTAAAGCTCATTTGCAAAAAGAATTTTGGCCAAACACACTTCAAACTAAAAATCCATTTGCAAAGAAGTTTGACCAAACACAATATGCATTTCTCAAATAACTTTAACTTTTCAATATTTGCATTACACCCAAAGCTCATTTTAACTTTTAGTATTTATAGTACACCCAAACTCATTTGGAAAACCAAACTAAACCAAACGCACCCTTTGAAAAGATGAGAACAGTTTCATTCCTATTCGGAGTATGAACAATAAAAAGAAGGGAGAATTTTCTTCTCTGTTCCTTTGATATCAGTTGCATGAAATTTGATCTATTGAAGGGCTTCCGACATCATGAAATGATGCAAAAGTCTTTTCATCGTATAGATCCGACGCAATGGAGCAATCTCTGTAAATTTCGTCATGCTTTGTAGACAGAAAGATCATCATCTTCACGGTATCTTCGCAAGAGGTTTTAACCATTTAGGGCACACAGAAGCCCAGGAGACAGATTACTATTCAGTTCGTGGTCCCCCGAACAGTTGCCATCACACGGTCAGATCTCGTCCGAGAGGCTCCATTCAACACAAGAGGATCATGTCCTGCACGTGTGAGTGAGTCGGCGAATTGATGAAAATGGGACTTGAACTCTCCTAGTTAATATATTTTTTAGCTTAAGTTTATAAGTGAAAATAGGACCAGCTAAATATGTTAACGGGCCTGTACTTGAACTCTCTCTTGAGGATCTCCATAAAAGAAGATATCAAATTTTTGCTGGATGCTCCAATAAGACAACCTGATTTTCATTGCAAATTAGCCATGAGCTTAAAAGACCTCGAAATACCCGCGTCGCAAACAAAGTTGGAAGATCATAGAACCAATGGTCCAAGTGTGATGCAGGTGACATCACATGATTAAACAAACATTGCAGAATAGGGTCTGGAGTATCTGTTGGAGAATGTTGGGTATGACCCGCAGAGGATGTCAAAGGACAAGCTAACGCTTGCTGGCTCTGGAGAGTCAGGTGACCATTCCGTTACCTTAAATTCCACCAAACCCCGAAAACATCTAACCACCCCCACTGTTCATGCAGTCAGCATCCTTCCATATTCTCTTCAAATTAAGAGTGAGTTTGTTTGGGAAAAATGTTTTCTCAAAATTAGTTTCTGAACTTTCACCGGTTTGTCAAAAATAATTAGTTAATCAAAAACCCTTTGTAGTTAAGGAAAATATTCATGCACAAAATTAGCAAAGTGAATTTCTAAATATAAGAGGGTGAAAACATTTTCCAGAATTCTCATCTTTGAATTTTTTAAATTTTTAAATTTCTATTTTTATTTAAAAATCCATTTTTTAAATAAATTAAAATTTATTTTTAAAAAATCTCTTTTTTATTAAGATAAAGTCATGACATTTAAATCATTTTTCAAATGAGATCCAAACACCAAAAAACATTGCCAATCACATATCACTAAATAAGAAAAGACTAGCTATTTTTCTGGACAAATGGTATTTTTATAAAGTAATTTCCTTTTCCATGAAGTTAACAAAACGCACTCTAAATCTAATTATTTTGATCAATCAATCAAAGAGAATGCCGATGTTCTCTCCACTAATAACTGCATCGCACTATTGCTGACTCTTGGCAAAACCAATGACACATTATCACTACCGATCGATACCTTATACACATATAACCATGGTCCATTTAATAATGTCTTACGGTTTCACTTTGTATAACGTTGTCGCGATGGACCACCTCCATCGCCGTGTCGACCGCCTATCGGTCAACTTTTGCAAATTTTCGAGCGAGGATCGATGTAACCCCTCTCTCAATTCCACGCCGCAAATTTCATGCGACTAGTACTCTAGTGCGAGTACGAAAGGCAGCACAATGTGACAAGATGGTGTGAAATGCACGGTTGGGAGAGTTTGGGAACACCGAACACTTGTCTATTTTCACTCGATTTTCTAGTGACAAGTTGATTGGATTTTTGATTTAATGTTGATATTTTCTTTTTGTGCACAGACGGGGATTTCAACGGATCAAAATTCAAGTTGCTCGGTTGTGAATAATTTGATTGTTCTAGAGATTTTTTTTTTTTCATTTGGACTAATATTGAAATATTTAAATATTAAATCGCACATTCATTTTGATTGTGGTCTCCCATAATGCTTAATTAAGACATAATCTAATTTATGTGCAATGGGTATATTAAACTATTTATATGTTTTACACCTTTATCGAATAATTTAAATTTTTCTAATGATTACAGCTTCTTTTTTGCTGTGTTATATACTAAAAAATGTTACATCTAATGAATTGGTCCTAATTCAAATTTGTTTCCCACTAAAATGCTTTCTCAGGGCACAAAACTACCATATTGAATCACATGGAATCGATCTGAGGTCATTTTATGACATCGGATTTGAAATTGCCATTATGGGCACGACTAAATATTGCGACATAAATGTGTTCAAATCGAATTAAAACTTGTTGGGTCAATACTTGTTGGGTCAATGAACTCTGGATCGTAACAAAATAGAGAACACCTCGTGTGTAAATCAAACCAAACGACACGACAAGATGGCATGCAACTCATGCTCTATTTGCTGAAAAGTGATTGATGAACATTTCTCAATCGCTCGTCCCGACAACAGGAGGCACATTTTGAAAATATCTCGTACGCTCTATTAAATTATTTTTGCACAAGCTGGTGAGCAACTTGATTTCCAGCTTGCAAATATCAACATCAAGTCAAAATCGATACAAGTTGGTCATAAAATTCATGTGAAAAGCGACGAGGGCTTGGGTGCCCCGACCCTCTCCCTAACCGTGTATTTCGCGACAGAGTCCATGTCTCTTGTCACATTCACTCGGCTTTTTTTCCTCCAATCATTCAATTATTTGAACAATATGTCTTGCCTTTGGCGTTCGAGTTACAGCAGAAGCTGCATGGAATTTACGGTGTGGAATTGAGAAAGGTTACATCGATCCTCGTGCTTTTGAATTGGAAATAGAAAAAAAAGAATAGGGATGGACTTTATTTTTTTTATTTATTGAATTATTTAAGGAATTGGAGGCATGTTCTTTTGTATTTTTTTTTTTTTTTTAATAATGATGGCCGATATTATTTTGGTGGAAAGGGACTGGAAATTGCATGCTTATTTTCCCTCACCTTCCTGCTATCAATCTTGAATCAAAGTCAATTCATGGATCATGGAGACAGCCTCCATCGTTAAAGATTGAAACCACGTTTTCTCTTTTTCTTTTTGGTCAGTAAAGATTGACCCACGTTAAAGAAATGTAAAAATCTCACTAAAATTCCTAAATTTTATTGTGCGAGATATCGATAATTAAACTTCTTTTTCATCTCGAATTTTCTCAAACTCAAACTAGTGACTCAAAAATGCCTTGAATCAGTAGTTTAATAGGCATTGAAGATTGGATGTGACAATATGTGGACACTGCCGGGTAAAATTTTAAACGGCCATTGTCTATGGATCATAATGCTAGGTCACTAATATAAGTTCAACGTATTGGCTAGATAAATTATTCATATATTGATCTCTTAAAGTTGATTTTTTTTTTTTTTTTTTTTGCTTTTTGGTGGAATTTATCCTTACAAATGAATTTTTTTCTCCCTTATTCTTGGACATCAATACTTTCAAGTTTCCAATATTTTTCCTAATATGCCTCGTTATAGAGTCGATGAGCTTGGACTTGACGTAAAATGACTTTGACTCCATGTAAAGGTTTATTCCTTCACAAGGGAATAGAAATTTGGTCAAACTGCTAATTTACAGAAATAAATCTTTCACAACAGGCTATATATATTCCGGAAACTACCCTACATGGCCAAAGTAACTGCCAAAAATCATCTCAAATTTTACTGGATTTTATCAAGTCATTAGGCATGAAAATTCCCATAATTCAATTAACATTTTTGTCTTCTTAAATCTCAGATTAAATTGCACTATCAAATTACAATATGACTACCTCTTTCGTAGACATAAAGCAAGAAAAACAATAAGACAAAGTTATCAACACATGAAAGCTACCCATAGAGAATATTCTAAGAATTTTCACAAGAAACATCACCAAGGTAAATTTTGTCACCATCTCACCAGACTCAACCTAGACGCTCCGCCGTCCATTTAGGGCTTCACAATTTCCACCGAATCATCATATTCACGTCCTCATTAAACATTGAAAAGAAGTAATTGCAAAGTAAAAACATTCAAAATCAATCGAAATTGTACGGCTCATGTCAATTCTATCATGTCTCAATAAAACCTCCTTCTTTCTATTTTCCACTGAACATAATATTAATTATCATGTTTCGCTATCAAAAAATAATGTTCTCATGTCATGTCTAGAATGCATCATTCGCAGCTACATCTCTCACCTCTCTCTCTCTCTCTCTTCTCCTAAATCCTATATAAACCATCCCCACTTCTCTTCCCTCCCAACTCACTCCCCTAGGAAGGAACCAATTCACTCCAATTACTTCCTTCAATCTCTGCTCTCTCTCTCTCTCTCTCTTCTATCTTACCAACTTTTCTGCGCCATCCAGTGCTCCCAAGAACTCGCCAGCTAAGCAAGCTCGTTCGCAAATTCGTCTCCTTTTCCTTGAATTCCCTCTCTGCTCTGCTCTTTAAATCCTCGTCCAGCTCGGCCGAAGCCCCCGCACGAACCAGCGCCCGCCATGATCTCTTCAGTGAGGCACGCCGTTTCTCCCTCCCCGTCCTCCGGTTTCTTGACCCAGAGGCGCTCCCTCGCCAAGCCTCGATTTTGGCCTACCCATCATCAGAAATGAGCAGCTGAACCTGACCACTCGGTCTCTCCCAGAAACCCATCTACATCTCCTCGGTAGAGACGTTCTCCCCGCTGCCGGCGGCGAAAATCCAAGCGCGAGGTCGTGTGCAATGCCTACGAGGCTGCCGATAGACCGCTCGAGATCAACATCGAGCTCCCGACGAGCAGGCGGCCGAGGCCGCTCGGCGGGTCAAGATTGGCTTGTACTTCGCGACGTTGGTGGGCTCTGAACGTGGTGTTCAATATATACAACAAGAAGGTGTTGAATGCGTTCCCTTATCCGTGGCTCACGTCACACTCTCGCTCGCGGCTGGTTCTTTGATGATGATGATTTCTTGGGCCACTAGAGTCGCCGAGACCCCAAAAGTCGATCTTGAGTTTTGGAAGATGCTATTGCCGGTTAGTTTGTTATCTTTCATCTTTTGTCTTTTTTCTTTTTGAAATTTGGGTTGTGTTTGTTTGAAGATTTTCACTTATACTCCAGCTTTTCAAATTCTGAAAATGATGGCTTTCAACCTTCCCTGTTTCATGCAAATAAATTTCTGGCTACTCTGTTTGGAAAGGATGAATCTTTCATGAAATCCTTGCGCGGGCAAAACCAGTTTTCAGTTTTGATTAATTATGATCTGCTTAAAAAGAAAATGCAAATGAAGGTTGCAAATGAAGTTTAAAGTTTGATATCTGAAATATGGTTTCTCTTATGTAGGTGGCTGTGGCTCACACAATTGGGCATGTTGCAGCAACCGTGAGCATGTCAAAAGTTGCAGTGTCCTTCACTCACATCATCAAGAGTGGAGAGCCTGCTTTCAGTGTCTTGGTCTCAAGGTTCTTGTTGGGGATACATTCCCTTACCAGTATATTTGTCTCTGTTGCCAATCATTGGAGGATGTTCTCTTGCTGCCTTGACTGAGCTCAATTTCAACATGATTGGTAAGCAAAAATCACCTCAGCTTTTACGCTCCCACTGTGCCAATATATACAACATGTTGAAGATTTATGTGAGAAAAAAAAAAAGTGATACTTCAGTTTTTCGTTGATCGATTATAATCTGAGTTTTAAATGTCTGTTTCTGTATCTTCTAGGATTCATGGGAGCTATGATCTCCAACTTGGCATTTGTGTTTCGGAACATCTTCTCGAAGAAAGGCATGAAGGGGAAGTCGGTTAGCGGGATGAACTATTATGCCTGTCTTTCTATGTTGTCCCTTTTGATCCTCACGCCTTTGCAATTGCCGTGGAGGGCCCTCAGATGTGGGCTGCCGGTTGGCAAAAGGCCGTCTCTCAGATTGGACCCAATTTTGTCTGGTAAGCACAAAATCTCCAATATCTGTTTTTGATGGATCATATTGATTGATGTTAGCCGTGTTTGGATCTGTTGTTTGTCGAAACATTTGGTATGATGAGAACAAAATTGGTGAACAGGAGTTTCTGGTCAGGTTACGTTTCTTCAATGTTGGGTTTTCTTTTTCCTGGTAAATAGAGCAAATCTAGAGTAAACGGTCCATGTTTTATACCCAAAATGCAGATAGAGTTTGTAGGTTTTGGCGATTCTCTGTTTAATGGCTTGTTATTTCATTTTTTTTTTAAGGGTTATCCATTATGCTAGGAGTCTAAAAGAATGCAGTAGTTTATGCTTAATAGTTGATGGAAGAAAATATACTTTGAAATATCTACATGTTGATAGATTGTCCGATTTTTATCTTTTTTTTTAAATACAAAATCTTCTTTTATTCATGGTCTAGTTGGTTTAAACGGGATTGCACTGAAGTTATTGTAGCCATTATTCTGTTTTAATTGGTCTTTGCTAGTTTGGAAGGAATTTCTTGTGTTGTGACAGAATGTGTGGGACCTTGTCCTCATCTATATTTTGAAGTCTATTGTTTGGTGATTTCAAAGTTGGTGTGTGCTTCCTCTTAGTTTGGTCAACCCCGAATATCTTACAAAACAACAATTAGAAATGTCCCTTTCATGTAAATTTGAAGTTAAAGCCAATTACTTTCATTAATTATGTCCCGCTAACGAAAACTTTATGTGGCTCTGAATTGTCTCAGGTGGGTCGTGGCCCAGAGCGTCTTCTATCACTTGTATAACCAAGTTTCATATATGTCCCTCGATCAGATCTCTCCCTTGACCTTTAGCATCGGTAACACAATGAAGCGGATTTCCGTGATTGTTTCGTCCATCATTATCTTCCATACACCTGTCCGGCCTATCAATGCCCTTGGAGCTGCCATTGCGATACTAGGGACATTCCTCTACTCTCAGGTACATTCTCTCTCCCCAGTCATAAATCAATATCTACACTGGCTGATCTTATCATGTGACGTTGATGACACTCTTTTATACTATGTGGAGAAAAGATTGGGCGTTTGTGTGCATTGTTGCTCTGTCTTTTGCAACTTGGATACATGCTGACAACATATATTCATTCTTCGCTGTGTCCTTTCAATCTACTTGAGGGCCACAAATGCTTGGTCTGAAAGCAGAATATCATTTAGACTTACTAATTTCTCAAGGAGGACCACATTTTTCTTTGGCTTTTTCTTCAGTGTTCCTTTTCGGAGGGTAAAATCTTAAGCATAGTAGACTTGGTTTCAGTATCTTTAAGCATGAAAAAGCATTTTCATCTTTCATCTAAATGTTTAACTTGGACTTTTAAGTTGGTTGAATAAAAATTTGTTTATGTCGGTAGACACTAATTCTGCAGCTTGCTTTATTGACATGCATTTTAACAATTCTCAGCCTTTTCTGAGTGAATAGTCTTAATGTGCAATGTGTGGAACGGTCGAAGCACTTCAAGTTGTTCATATGGCTGATGATATATCTTCTCCATCTATGAGCAGGCCAAGCAATGAAGGGGTGCAGATACGTTGCAGTTCCCACTCAGTAAAAGTCCGAAAAAACTACTGTGAGCAGACATGGGACCAAACTAGTTGAAGAATTAGCAGCTACTGATGGATTGACTATCATTGGAGAGCTAATGACTTGTGCCACTCCGATCAACGAAGCATACCCTCCTAACGTGTCGAAATATCATCCATGATCTTGTCTTAGTAGATAATTTGCCAGAGAAAATAGTTTCTGTTTCTGTATGTCTCTAAGAACTGTAGAGCTACGAGTGAAATAAAGGGTACGCGGATGTCGATTCCCAGCATGAAATGAGCATGATCGATTTATGTCCTGAACTTCATGATCTCTCAATCATCTTTGGTGCATTCTTCTGTTCAAGATAATACCTTTTCTTCTTCCTCGTTCCAAAGGCTAAATGGCTGTTTCATGGGGAGGATTTGGAAATCCTCACGTTGATTTCTAGAGATGAGTCTCAATTTGGGATGGGCTTGTCTCTAGTATCAAATTCCATTGTGTCATCATGGGCCCAAAGGGCTTTGAATGTTTTTAATCATGGGCATATGTATTACTTTCTCGATCATTTATAGATTCTATTTGGGCAGCAAGAAATCCAGCAGAACTAGGGATGATTAATGGGTTTGGATCGGGGATCATGGTATTGATGAAAGAGTGTCGTCTTGCTGGTTCGAATCTTATTGATCTTTTGATTGAAACAAGGGCAATGGGCAAATGCTTCAAGGGTTACAAGACTTCCTTCTTATTAAATGTGGGAAAAATGACAAACTTTAACATAATGTGCAATGTTATCCTTGAAATTTCTAATTTGTTCAATATGGCCATTGAACTTAGCGCAATGCATAATGTTGTCCAGAAATTTTTAATTTGTTAAATATAATTAATGAATTTTGTACATATTCAATTTAGTTCATGAACTAAATAATTGAGAATTATATTGAATCCAGAATAAAATGATCCAATGACTAAGATCAAACATTTACTAGAAGTTTAAATACCGCATTGAACAAATTAAAAGTTTGAGGAGGATATTGCATAGTAAGCAAAAAGTTTAAAGACCACGTTAAACAAATTAAAAATTCATGAATTATTAAAGCAAAGTTCAATGACTATTTGTGTACTTATCCCCCACCTGTACTTATCCCCCACCTCCTTTTAGTTTCTTAGATGAAGTTTTCTCCAAAAAGTACCATCATTCGGCGCATCTAAATGATCCTCAATTCAAAAGAGCATATAATGATCCTCACTTCCTCATCTATTATAACAATTTAAAATCCCAAAAGATTAAGATAAATATGCTAGAAAAGGCTAAATTTTGCAATAATTAACGTGAGTGGTCCACTAACAACGGTGAATACCACGAATGGGGTGGGCTGCAAAAAACCCCACTCTTTTTATCAATGTTCCCAGTCAAATTTATTAGTGAGGAAGGAGCAAATAATATATTTAGTAAGCTTATTACACTCAATATTTTTAATCTTTGAGTTAGAAAATTTATAACATGCCGATGACATCGGCACTTAGGCTCTCCCTCATGATTGGACAAAAATTTATGGTAATTTGGAGCGTGGTTAGCCCAATGTTTCTGGCTGTTGTTTGTCTTCCATAAGAACACGAGTTCAAATCCTGAACACAGGCCTCCTCTTTACTTAGCTCTTGTCGATGCACTGCTATGTTATCCTTAAGTCCGACGAACCTAGGAGCAGAGCAATGTTTTTTAGGGTACTTATTCATGCTCATGCGAAACGAGCTGCAGACCGCTAGCTTACTGTTTCGGAAAGAGCATGGTTAGCCCCATGTCCCTCAGTCTCGATTGACTCCTATAAGGGTACGAGTTCAAATCTTAGAAAGGGAACGAAATTTTCAAGATGATTTGTTCATCCTCGTGCGCCATGCGGAGCGCGTTCCCATCTGCAATCCCATTTGATGGAGTTTGCATGATGAGCTTACCAACCTCACATTAGTTTTTTTCCGAGTAGGCATAGCGTGATCCTCGCTTCCAGCTCGACTTGCTCAGCAACAAGAAAAGTTTGAGATATTGCTCGCACGTAAATACAGACCCAGCTGGAATCCGGAGAAAAGTTGATTAAAATATGGTTTTCGGCACCACCGCGTGAACCACATTGAAATGGGTTTCCTCATGATAATTAGCATAGCAACAAACACGATGGGACACACTGAAATGGCTTATCCATGAGAATTAGCATACCGACAAGCATGGTGGGAAAGGACCATTTTTCCTGCTAAAATAACTTGTCTTAGTACCACCATAATGCTAGAGCAATCGGACATTTCCCAGCAAATTTATAATTTGAGTATTCTGTGACCATTATTCCACGTGTCACAATCATGATGATTAGCTCTCTCTCTCTCTCTCTCTCTCTCTCTCTCAAAAGTGATTCTCTTGGGCCCCATATAAATGGCTGGGCGTGATAGAACGCTTTTGCGTTTTCTGAAAGCACAGAAGGGAGCTTCCGAGTGAAACGGGAATGGAGGTCTCAACTCAAGAAAGCCATCTTCATCATCCAGATAGTCTTAGCTTCACTCTTCACTTCCTCCAACTCAATCATGACCTCGGATGATCCATCATCACTCCCGGCAACTTCCTCTTTGGCACAGCCTCTTCTTCTTACCAGGTATCGATTGACTGGTCTCTTCTCTTCTCTGCTTACATATGTTCAATGATGTTTCCTCTGTTTAGTTCTCTTTCTTCTGACCCTTTTTGTTTTGGTAGTTTGAAGGAGCTTACAAGAGTGATGGAAAAGGCCTTAACAACTGGGATGTTTTTGCTCATGAACCAGGTGAAGTAGCTTTCCTTTCGAATGCTCGAACTTATCAAACTGCATAAATTGCTCATCAAGAAAGGGGCAGATAGGGCAAAGAAAAAAGTTAAGTGCACATGTTCTTCACCATAATGACCATTCACTGTCCACGGTTTAGTTTAATAGAAAGCATCATTTATTTGACTTTTTAGGCGCAACTTGGTTGGAAATTAGTAAAATATTAGTTATGATAATGGGGAGGACAACCGGCATTAGTGAACCCCTGTGAGTATTATCAGAAGGGCCTCATTCCTGCTATAGAATGTTCGGCTCAAATCATAACAACTCAATTACAGAATATTTCAAGAACAATTTGTATTATCAAGTAGGGTATTAAGAGACGGTTCCATGATATGCTACAAAGTTTGACAAAGATATGTTTCAATTTAGTCCTTGAGAAGTTAAAACTTAAGATAGCTTCAAAATTAGGCTAAATTGAGCAGAAAATTTCCCTAAGTTTTCTGAAGTAAAATTTTGCATCTCAAGCTCATGAAGCAATACTAGCATGGTTGATTGGGAACGAGGGGATCCTGTTTGATACACTTGAAAGCATCGCACGCTGTCTATTTAGTAGATTCCCAGCTGATTCTGGGAACAAAATGACAAATTAATAAATAATTCAGAAAGCTTGAATTGCAGGAAACATAATCGATGGAAGTACTGGCGACATAGCCGTAGATCACTATCATCGTTATCTGGTAATCATTGTTTATGCATTATTTCAGATCAGCATGTTCTGTACATCAGCACGAGGAAGAAAAAAATCACATAAAAGTTACTTTAATTTATATGACCTTATGTTCTTGTAGCTTTGTGGAGAGAATAAAGATCTCATTGTAGAACAAGAATCAACATCTGTTCTTGTAGCTTTGTGGAGAGAATAAAGATCTCATTGTAGAGCAAGAATCAATATCCCAAGTTGGGTTCCAAATTCGTCTTTTTAAAATGAAATTGGCTGCATAATTTAAGCAGCATAGTTATCAAACCAGGCTTATACCCAAGCATGCAAAAGCACGAATGTGACTAGTGAATATGAATAGAAAGAACAGCTATTTCCATCTAACCCAGCGACAAGACCCTGGCACATCATTTGGGGACCATGGTCCAACCGCTAAGGACCCGGTGCCAGGATCCCTCTTCGGACTTAAAGGACTCGATAGGTTGCGCATTGATACGTTAGATCTAACTAGCAGGAACCCCGGTTCTGTGGGCCAAAACTAGTATGATTCTGATGCCGCTTTCACTGCATAAACATGTTGACAGGTCATTCCAATCACCATTAAAGTTTGGGTGGATTTGGAATTTTGAGATGAAAAGAGGACTACTATTGTTAATTAACTAAAATGACAAGTCATTTACCTACAGACAGATTTAATTAAAGAATGACAAATGAAAACAGGAAGACATAAGGCTAATGGAGTCACTTGGAGTGAACAGCTATCGTTTCTCAATATCATGGGCAAGAATCCTTCCCAGTAAGTCCCTCTTTTTCTTCCTTCTTATTCCCCCTTTTCTCTAAGATTTCATTTGATATTCGATCGTGTTGAAGGCCTCTTGATAGGGAAATTCTAACCTCAACTGATAATTCTAAACAGAGGGAAGATTTGCAGAAATAAACATGGCTGGAATACACTACTATAACAGACTCATCAATAGTCTCCTTCAAAAGGGTACACTTCCTTTCTTCGCATCAATCCCACACAAAACCAATTGATGATAATCTTCATCATCTGCAAATAACAATCTTCTTCTCCTCTAACGTTACAGGAATACAACCCTTTGTAACATTGACTCACTTTGACATACCACAAGAACTTGAGGATAGATACGGAGGCTGGCTCAGTCCAAAATCACAGTATGTTGTCCTAACTCCTAACATCCATTAAGCTCCGTGAATAACAATGTAGAACAATATGGAAATTTTTCAAAAGGAAAATTCTTCAGAAACTACAGTGGATCCACTTGTTTTTTTCTTTTGTAGGAGGATTTCGGATATTTTGCAGATATTTGCTTTAGGTACTTTGGAGACCGGGTAAAGTATTGGGTCACCTTCAATGAGCCGAACATCCAAGCAACATTGGCATACCGCTGGGGTGAATTTCCACCTGCCCGCTGCTCTGCTCCATTTGGAAACTGTGCCCTTGGAGATTCGGAGATAGAGCCCTTCATAGTAGCTCATAACATGATCTTATCACATGCAACTGCAGTCAACATTTACAGGACAAATTACCAGGTATCAGCACCATGTAAGACTTTCATGATGCAAGAAGCAATTTAATCTGAGAAAGTGATGAATGCTGTCGTGCAACATTTTCAGGATACCTTGTTTCCTATTCTTATGCTATAAAATTTCACAACTGGGAAAAGGAAATGTTTTGTGCCATGAAATCAAAAAACAAAAAGGGAAAAATCTAATGAAGTGATACAAGTTTATGTCAAGTAGGATGAAAATATGTCATTCAACAAAGTAAAATGAAATTGCAGAAGGAACAAGGTGGCATCATTGGGATTGTCATACATGCGGCCTGGTTTGAGCCCATCAGCGACTCTTTAGCAGACAAGTTAGCTGCAGAGAGAGCTACGTCTTTCTTTATGAGCTGGTAAGCACATCCAATTAAACCTAAGATCACCTTCAACGCAGCATATAATCACTATATTTTCTTGGAAATTGTGATTAAGCTAGTTTATTATGACTTCCATAGGTTTTTGGACCCAATAATATTTGGGAAATATCCTGCAGAGATGATCAAAATTCTGGGATCCATTTTACCTGAATTTTCCAGAAGTGACCAGGAGAAACTGAAGAATGGATTGGACTTTATCGGCATCAATCACTACACAAGTTACTATGTGCAGGACTGTATTTTATCTATTTGTGAACCAGGTAAAGGAATCACCAAGACAGAAGGGTACTACAAACAAAGCTCAGAAAAGAACGGTGTACCAATAGGACAACCTGTAAGTGACATTAGTAGACAATAATAATTATAAATCGTCGAATAGTTTCTGAAGTTTTTTCAATTAGCAGACTGACCTGGAGTGGTTAAACGTCTACCCACAAGGAATGGAATATATGGTAACCTATGTCAAGGAGAGGTATAACAACACCCCAATGTTTATCACAGAGAATGGTAAGGAGGAACCACAGAACTAAGACTCTTCAATGGACAATGTTCTGGCACAATCCTGTCATGAGTGATAAGTTATTTTCTTCTTCAGGTTATGGCGAAAAGTATGACCTTAAACTCAAAGATGAAAAGCCCCTGGAAGATCTGAAAAGAGTACAGTACATGGCCAGCCATTTAAGTGCCCTTCTTTCAGCAGTGAGGTAAGACAATTCCCATGATAGGAAAATGCAAAATTATCATAGCAGTGAGCATTTTGTAAATTAAAATTTCATTTCTACAATCCATAGTTCTTTTATTCCTTTCAATCAGGAAAGGAGCAGATGTGAGGGGGTATTTTGCATGGTCCTTGCTCGACAATTTTGAATGGCAATTTGGATATACAGAGGTTTGGACTTCACCATGTCAACTTCACCACATTGAACAGAACTCCCAAACTGTCTGCAAGTTGGTATAAGCAGTTTATTGCAGAACACAGTATCAGAACCATAACACATCCAGACCATCCAAATCTGCAGCAGATTTATTGACTAGCTTAATGTCTGCCGCTGAGTAACAGTTCCAGGCTCAAGAATCTAGGCGTAAAAAAGGAATTACTGTAATGTCTTATCTATAGCACGCTATCTAGGCAAAAGGAAACCCTTCATATTTTATATCATTCAGTGTCCAGTTCACAAAAATGTATCCAGTTATTTAATGAATTTACTGCATGTTTAGATAACATCAATGGCATGATTTATCATCACATGCAACAGCTGACCATACCTGGTAAAGTTTAAACTCAAATGCACATGCAGCATTTTATTATGGCTTCCATAGACTCACTTTGAATTTTGAGAAGTACATTAAATGTTGGAAGCTGAAATATGAAAAAGAAATGATAAGGAGTTGACATTAGACTAACTAGCGGAATAGTAAACAAACTGATTTGGCAAAAGAAGACAATTCAGGGTACAAGAATCTTGAGGCTGTATTTCTGTTTTTGTTTTTGCAAAAGATAGTTATATCTTCCACAAAAATGGACAAAGAAATACAGCCTCAAGATTATTGTACCCTTAACATTGTCTCCTTTAGCCATGTTTGTCCTTTTACACACCAGCTACTTATTCTACTGGCCACTATAAAAGAATGGCATGAAGAAAAAAAGGTGATGAGTAATACACTTTCCAATGTTTCTTTCTAAAATGCTTCTTGCTATAATGCTAAAATCATCAGTTAAAGATTGCATTTTCTCCAACTCCCCACAACCCACAGCCACAACAAATATAATAATCATAATAATTTTTTAAAGCTAACACAAGTCAAACAGTCAATCATGATTGTAGCAGTTGAAATCAATGTTGCAAGAAAAAGGGGTTTTGAAAGCTATTGATAAGTACACGAGACAATATGCTTCTGTGAAATGCATCTATTTTCTTTTTAATCAGAAGGACCACGGAAGAAACAAAAGGATGAAGTCATTACATTTTTAATGGTCCTGAACTAAGGCATATAAGCATCCTCACTGATTCTTACTAACAAGGGGCAGTGAGAAGGTGTCTTCATCGCCACCAGGGATCTCTAGCCTCATAAACATGCTCCCCATCGTCCCATGAAATTTGGCATGCTTGAAGACCAATTGCTAAAGTTGGCTCCTTCCCATGCTGCGCAACCCACTCCACTATAGCAACTGCCTTGTCATCCTCACTAGCATATAGTTTCTTAAATTTGCCAAGTGGGTTGATACCAGGATTAGCCATCTCTGCAATTGCAGCTGGCATGTACGCAGAATCACCCACAATTGGTGCACCACAAGCAGCCAACTGGGCACGAATCTGCATCATAAGCATTCCAATGTTAAGTTTAAGTTCTGCTAAGAGCCCAAAACAGAATTATCCTCGGATTACACTCTAGATAGATCAATACTCATTCAACATGTTAAAGCATGTGTTTTCACTTGCTAATAATAACTCTTCAAAGTGCATAAAATCAATATGAATGCAAGGACCCTAGGGGTTGAAGGAAAAAAGATCATTCTGGCTACAGCATGTCAAGGGGACAGCAAGAACCTGATGAGTACGACCAGTCATGAGGTTAATTTTGCATTCGTAGGCAACATCCTTCTTGGTCCACCCACAGTCTTCAACACAATACTCAGCTTCAACAACAGAGTCTGGCCAGGCAACTTCCTTGCATTCCATGACCTCAAGTTGGCAGAGATACCATCCTTTATGAACTCTGGATGCCAAGATATTTTAAGCAAAAATATCATTGAAGGTTCCTGAAGGGCACAAATATTGCAAACAGGCAAAGCCACCAGGCTCTACACCTGTTGCTTTCCAAGAAACAGCATGGAAAAAAAATAGAGACAAAATAACCAATATTATGCATTGGCCATGCATGCAAACAAAGCATCATGATTAGGTTTCTACACCATTTTTGAGGGATATAAGGAAAGCTGCTTCGTGTTATTACTCCATAACCTCCAGCAAAGGAAATATAGCAGATGCAACGAATAAGAGTGACAATCCAACCGAGTTGCGTAATTGGAAATCAAGCACCAAAATTTTATGTGCAGTTCATCTATTGTTTGATCAATCCATTTGCTTCAAATAGTACCATCTTCTACTACTTCTCACTTTGCTTTAGCTTGACAAGACAGTAAAAATTTGAATTTCCTGCCCAAACATGGTAGAAGCATCCTAATATGTTTTGTTAGGTTACAAACACCAAAGACTATTACCTTCAGTAACAAGCCTCGGAGCCATGTTGACTGGGCGCATGTAGTGTGTAATTATTCCAAGGGGCACAGGTGCAACAGCAAGAGCATGATAAAGCTTCTTCACCTTTTTCTCCTGGCAACAAAACATTTAAGAATATACATTCAGAAGTGAGGACTGACTTGAACCTTCACATTAGGGGAAAACCCAAGAAAAAGCTGGAACTAAATATGGTCAACTTACTCTGATTTTACCATGAAAAACCGAGCAGTACTCCTTTGTCCTGGCTAACACAACACTACAATTGATTTAAAGCAACTGCTCACTAACAATTTTAAATATGAGAAAAAATAGCACCAGTGTAATGCCAGACAGAAATTGCCAACTTACCATCCTTCTGAGCAATTATCAATCTGATGAGTAGTTTTAAGTGGTTCAACTAGTCCTAAAGCACGAGTAGCAAAAGTTGCACAAGTCTCTTCAATGTTATCCGTGGTTCCTCCAACCTATCCATGTAAAGAAAATTGAAGCAGCAGACAGGAAAATTCAGGTAAAGAACACAAAACTATCAAATAATGATGGTAACTAAGAGGAAAACTTTCCCTCCAAATGAAAAGAAATGGTTCTTTGAGTTAGGACATTAAGCCATAGACTCAAGTTCATAAGTGCAATACTCAATTATGTCAAGTAAGTCTAATGCCCAGGCAAGTCAGCCAATCTACCATTTTGCTCTAACCAGGAAATTCAATTTTGTGAGCCACACACACCCCTCAACTAGGGGTGAGCATCCCCTGGACTGACCTTGGACTAGCTTAACCCGGCTAGTCCTGATCTGGTTCCCAAAGGGAGAAGGATTAGGTCAGTCCTTGGTCCTGGACCTCTAGACTTGCTCTATACAGATTGGTCCTCAATCTTGGGAATTTAAGGTTGATCCAACCCGGACCAACTCTATACATAATATATATTTTATATCTAACATACTATATCTTATATGCTTTTGCCTACTCTAAATTTTAGTGCCTCTACCTTTGTTCTTTTCGATTTTGTCGTGTAAATTAGAAAGTAGAAAGAAACATAACCCTAATTTGACAAAAGAAAACCCCTCTTCACTAGCCTAGGCCTTGCTCACCTCTATTCACTCATCTCGCCGCTCATCTTCGTTCCTCGCCTCGCATGTTCGTTATTATGGGTTATTGCTTTTAGCAAATGTAAATTTCCATTATTACTTTATCTTATATTTATGTTCGATATATATTGGTAATTATAGTTTGGTTGCTCGATATCGCATTGTTGATAAATATGTAATTTAAAGGAAAAAAGCCACCAAAAACTCTAAACTTTGCCCAATGTAACAAATTTACCCCAAACTTTATTTTTTGTGATACAAAAAACTCTAAATTTTGTCAACTGTGACACATTTACCCCAAACTTTATAAACGAAGGCATTTTTGCCTTTTATTTTTATTTTTTCCTTTTTCTTTTTTTTTTTCTATTCTTTTTTTCTCCTTCTCTCTTCCCTCCACTAAAGGAAAAGAAAAAACAGAAAAAGAAAAGGAAAAGAAAAAATTTATAAAAATTGAAAGACGAAAATGCCCTATTGTTTGGGGTAAATGTATCATGCAAGTACAAGTTTGGGATTATTGTGTCACAAAAAAATTCTTTTTGGGTAAATATGTCATAAGTAGCAAAGTTTGGAGTTTTTTGTGTCACGAAAAAAACAAAGTTTTGAGGTAAATTTATCTCTAAGTAAAGTTTTGGGTTTTTGTGGCTTTTTCCCTAATTTAAAATGATATGTTTATTCTTTTAAAGAATACAAAAAATGATACAAAAAATAATCAATTGGTCCTAGGTTGACCTTGGAATCAAACTAGACCCATAAGGTTGGTCCAATTCTCAATTTCAAGCTCAACAAGGTCAGTCATTAGTCTCTAAAATTGAGGACCAACATTGTGCGGGTTGATCCCGAGTTAGGTGTTGGACCGGCCCAATCCAGAGACTATGCTCACCCCTACCCTCAACCAAACACAAGTCCATGTAAATGCAAGAAAACCAACTCAAAAGCTCATTTCAATTATTACCATGATTAAAATGACTCATAACTCATTTTGCTTACCAACACCGAAAACCACTAAACATCAATAGCCTAATTCAGGCACAAGGAACTTATGCTCTACGTTCCAAATTTTCTGAACATACAGCATCCTCAAAAGCTAAGCAATAGTTTGGTTTCTAAAATTTCAAATTTCTCTTTGGGCATAACTCCATTCCCAATTAAATCTGGTCAATGCTATATTCATCCAGTGGACATGAAGCAAACAGCACATGCTAGTATAAAAGCTCAAGCTTCTGCAGAAAAGAGCTTCCATTTCTGCAGACAGATCAAGTGACCTACAAGCACATACTCATCAATGTCACTAGTCGTTCACAACTTTCATATATCTAAAGACCCAAGTTACATAAAACATGTCCCGATGGTCTTCAAATATCACACAGAGAAGTAAAGACTGAAAGATTTGTTCCAAGTGGACAGTAAGTGGCTATGAAATAGGACAACAGAAACAGAGAACAAGATATAGAAAGGTTACATATTGAATGAAGCCCTCCCACATTCTCATCTACTAGATTTCTCTCATAAATCTTCCATATTAAAGCCAGGTAACACCACGACCCCAAACTCCAAAACAAGAACATGGCCCTAATACTCCTCTGTTTGTCAGTCCACAACTATTTATTGATAGCATATCAAAGAAATCCTGAAGATACTTTATGAAAGATAGCTTACAGATGTACCAGCAGGTTTGTCCAAAACTACGTAGGATTCAGCTACAGCAATGATTCTTGATTTCCAATCAATCTCATAGCACCTGATCAAAGTTCAAGTGTCACAAAGTTACCTAAGTGGAAATATATGCATCAGAAGCACAATCATCTTTGATGAGTAACCTTGGAAATCGCTTAGGGTGAACATGAACACGCAAGTACATTCCTGCTTCAACAAATTGCCCAGGCTCAGTTATCCGGAATGTCTTCTGTGCTTCTCTTACAGTCTTCCCTTTGATAGATGCTCTCTTTCTCAAAACCGATGGCTTTGTGACTTCCTTAAATACTCTGATCTGCTCTGGAGTCGCAGTTGGTGGAGGTTGCGGGGCAACCAGTGCATAATGTACAGCTCCAAAGTGGATAAGATCTGCAACAAACCTTTCAAAGAATGAAATTTCCTATTTAACACCCCACTCTGGTTCACATATAGTATACCATTAACTGGATATGAAAAGCAAGGAATAAAGACTCACAATGGAGGAAGATCCAGAGCTTTACAGATGTAATCTAAAACAGGTCCTTCTCCTTCTTTGGGTACAACCAAGTGCTCGATTCTTGGAGGACCACTATGTGAAGGGCAAGGTAATAATCGATTGTACTCCGGCAAGCTGAAAAAGATTAATCATCAACAACAGTGGAGAGAAGTCGCCAGAAAACAATAGATTGGAAAGATTCTCCCACTAGTCCAAGTATTAAATGAATTGGGCTTTAGTTTTTTTTCAACACACAGTATGCCAAGCTATTTGAAGTTTGAAACAGACATAAGTTAATAACAACCAACTTTTTGAGTTTCATCTTCTTTTTCCCCCCTTAATTACTCTATACTGTGTAAACGCCCAAGAATGCTCAAAGCATCGAGACTGGTCATGTTACCCAAAACAACTCCCCAGCAATCAAAGAATCCACAGCATCAACAACCACGTGATTTACAAGATGACAGAGTGATAGGCTGATAGCCCATATATAGATCATCTGGGACCCAAACTATGCAGCTTACAAGACCATGCATTTCAGCTCATCGAGCAGCTGAAAGTGATTGCCAGAGATTGGAACCACACTTTCCCTCTACGCAGTTACATCACTAGGTACAGGTCAAATTGTCAATGAAGCAAATTCAATCCAAGCATATAACAAACTCAAGCAGGTAACTCCACAGCATTCATATTCCACACCAAGCTTCTTTCAGACAGAATTTCAAACGGCAACAAAGGGTCATTCTTCGCCCACTGAAAGTGGCGAACAGGGCACCAAGTTGAAAGCTACCAAGAAACGAGAGATATTCACGAGTACCCATTAACCGAAATGGGCGAAGGAGCGCCGGCAGCGTCTGATTTGGAGAAGTCACACTCGAAAGCTGCGGTCTTTACAGTTCTTGAACGCAAAGGAGCCGCGACGAGGCGAGATGGCGACGACGCTGGGTTCCGCAATAAGGCAACGGGTCGACCGTGGCTTCTGCAGTTCGCTAGTAACAAGCCACAGCTGAACTTGGAAGCAAGAGTAGGAGCTCTCATCTTCGCATTCCCGCAGTTTCTGAAGTGGTGAGACGCTGGTGTTTGGAGTTCTGGAGGACGGAGAGAGAGATAGGGAGAAGGGTTTTAGGATAAGTTTTTTCTCAGGAAAAGTTTATTCAAAATCCTAAAATTTTTAGAATTGAATTTACAATCAAATCCTAAATTTTTCAAAAAGTATGATCGATTAATAAAATTTGTTACAAAAATACAATTAAGCCATAATTTTTCAAAAAGTGCTATTAATGAAAAAACTTGATTTGATCAATTTAATAAGTCTTAGAATTTGATTGTACTTTTTGAAAATTTTAGAATTTGATTATACTTTCATAACAAGTTTCAGAATTTCAGTGTACTTTTCAAAAGTTTTAAGATTAAATTGCATTTTGTTAACAAGTTTTAAGATTTTCAATTCACTTATCATTTTCCTTTTATTGAAGGTTAGGCCTCGGAAAATGTTTTTGTTTTTTATCTTTACTATGAATAAGAAAATTTGCATTGTCAGATTTTTAATATTTCTCAACCGTACTTTATTTCAAGAAAAGTAAAATTTCTCAATACGTATAAATTTTTGAAACTAATATGTTGCTTTGGGAATTGAGAAGGATGTGGTTTTATTTTTATATTTTTAACAGTAGATTGTGCTCTAGATTGGAATAAAAATTTAGTAAACGCATTTTATTTATGAATTTTCTATGTGCAAGAAAGTACAAGATTTTCTTATCTTCACTCGAAAATTATAAATAGCTTCTAGTAGAAGAACGAACACTTTTTCTCATTATTATGCTGGGTTCCTGAGAAAGCTCTCTTTTCAAGCCAAATTGTTTTTCGTTTTATCAATTCATTTGATTTGCATGTTCATAGGAAGATTTCCTAGTCCTTGAGAAATACAATAGTAAGCTCCTTAATTTTTTTTTTGTAGCTTCTCATTATATACTAGTTTAAGCATGTTTTGACCAATAAATATCACTTACCGCTATTTGGTGAATAATCAATTGGGTAGTTAAAACATTTTAGGAAATCAGACTTACAAAAAAAGAAAGGTTACACATAGATTATTCATGTTATTCCTCGCAATTCAAGATAAACTAATCAACTTCACCAAGTAACAATGGCCATAGTAACGACTGATTTGTTTTTATAGGCAAAAAAATGGACATAGTCACCCACCATCTTTAAAAATCTAACTTGACGTATGTTATTTTAAGTCATGAAACAAAGTCCCATTTATCATTTTATTATACAGAAAGACAACATTGAATATTATACATCCAAGGATCACATTGCACATTAAATCAAATTTCAGAGATCATTTGTTCAAAGATCATTTGTGTCATCTTCTCATGGATGAAACGATTTCAGGCTTCATGTCCCATGTTGGTTATGGCTGAACCAATGGAGTAGGGTGTAAACACTACGTTTGTATTGGTCGGAGTGCCTCAACAAGCTAATTCGCCTGATGGTAATTTCAAACCAACGAATAGAGCAAAGTAAATCATAGCATCACCTTCGCTGAAGTGCAGCACGTAAACAGCTTACTTCATCATTAACTAAACAAACCCGTCCACAATATGCACAAACTCAGATGCTCACCTACGTTACTCCCTTAATTGCACTGCCCAACTCACTGGCCAGAGATTCCGATCAAAGCAGTAGATAATAATATGACGATCACCACAACATTACCATGATACTTGACATCAATGATCCATCATAGTGACACCCTTGTTTCATGTCGCCTATGTCGGAAGAATGGAATTGATGGCATTACGAATGATGACAGCAGCAGTGTAGGTGTCCTCCAAAAAGGCGAACTTGAAGAACCAGTGATGAGAGCATGTAGCCACATGACGGATGTCCTACTTCAGGAAAGATGTTCTAATTTCAGTAAAGACAGCTAACGATATGGATTTCCAAGCAAATCAAATTTCCTAGAGCATCCTCTGCATTTCTCCCCAAACTCTAGCGAAATCGCACATCGATCTGAAGCCCGAGGAAGCTTCATCACATGTTTCATCAAGCTCCCTTGAAAGTTCTCCCTATAATGCCGGGAACAATGTATAAAAATTTCTCCAAAACTTCAGCAGTCCCAAGTAAAACTCTCACGGCTGAAAGTTCGAAGTCCTCTGCTTTGAAGTTACAAATCCTGACCTCTTTAAGCGATGACAAAAAACACTCAGGCACTGGGTCCAGCGTCCAGCCATCCATTTCAGAGTCCTCGATCAAACCCTATATCAGAAATATATATCATTCAGCTCAGGCTTAATCTCCAACATTCGATAGCACAAGCCAAAACAGAAAAGGGCTGAGAATCAATAATTATGGGATAGTTACCTCGGCAAACACAAGACTCCTCAGACAAGGACTTTGGCTGAGCATGACCTGAAGTGCCCTACAATCTAAGTACACCGGACTGATGTCAAACTTCAACCGGGTAAGGCTACGGAAGACTGGAAAAGAGTCAAGGAGATCTTCTCTCTCATTCATATCCTGATGAGAAAGCCCATAACATAGTGAATTCCAGGCCAATAGTAATACGAAACATAACAATTGCTCCAAAGATGGAGGATAAAGACAAAATTGAAGATAAAAACAGGAGAGTGTACCCAAAGCCCTTCGTAAAATAGAGTAAGACGTTCCACATTAGAAAAACCCTTTAAGAGCTTAAATACACAATCAGCACACCGATCAGGATTTTCTTCCCCTGGATAAAACGCTACAATGACAGCTTCAACTAGTGATGATGGACATGAGATGGTATGGTCACCACCACCATATTGACCATCATACCATAAGGATTTGATTCTAGCTCCATGAATCCGTAATTGGCAGTGTCTATTTAAACCCGCAAAAAATTCAGGATCAAATATTGACAATTTCAAAAGATTGGGAGCACCAATGTTCAAAACGTCGATCTGCCCGCATCTGCAACTTTTAAGAGACAACTCCTCGAGAGAAGGGCATGAAAGCAGCTTTTCGAATGAAATATCATTCACAAATCCAACAAAATCTAGAGTTAAGACCTTCAGATTTGGAAGACAAACTTCAGAAGGAACTCTGAAATTATAAAACATCTCAAGATGGAACTTTACCAGTGTTTCACACCTGAATACACCATAAGGCAATGTATACTCAACAGGACGATCTATTTCTACAACAAGGCACAAGCAAAGCTCCTGAACTTTGCGTCTTACTGCAGCATCGATCCAAGTATTCACGCAAGATTCGCCATCAGCCACATAACATGAAAGAAAAAACTTTCAAAGGAGACAGGTCACGAAACGACAATGCTCCTTCCACAAAGTTTAAGAACTGTGACTGATCAAAGAAATCTTCATCATCAAAGTCAAGACTAGGAATCGACTTCGACAAGTGCCTCCACCTTTTGGACAACACACTTGTTCTCACCGCATCACTCATTGAGAGACAATCTAGGACCCTTAGGAGAATCTCATCAGGTAGATCGCACAGTTGTTTGCAGCTTAAAACTTGAGAGCCAATCAATTCCCTGTGCTTACTCGAAACTAGAACGGTTGCATCCACTTCTTCATCATTCTCTCCCATCGTTGAAGATTAAACTAAAAGAAGAGGAAAAAGTGCCCTTCCGACTCTGATCACAACTCTTGGTAGATCAATCACAAGCCCTCTGATTACAAAACCAGTGGGACAAGAAAACCCTGAAAAGCAAGAGCATCACAGAACTTTCAGAAATTGATTTCATCTCCTCTAACTGAGCCACAACAACCCATAATCTGCCATCATTCTCACGAATTGCATCACTACAACAAGCACCCACAACCCAATTCACTCCAACACATCAAGAACATGCGGCGAACTCAGGCTGCCAAAAGCAAAGAGAACCAAATTGCTTCAGTATCAGCCTCATCCACGCGTATCTCTGCGCCTAACACAAGCTAAACTAAACATTACACAAACTACCCAGAAAAAAAAAAAAAAAAAAAAAAATGAAACTTGACGCGTGCAAGACAAACAAAGAAATCATTGATGAGACCAATGCGCAAGAAGTGAAAAGGGATCAAGAAAATCTTCGAGCACGAAGTGAACATTACCTGGGTTACTCTCTAAAGGGTCGTCAAGCAACAGCCTTTTGGGGCTCGACACGATCGAGAGACAGTGGAGAAAAGGAGGAACCCTACCTTCTTGAGGCCCCTCCTGTCAAGGCTACCAAAGCTTATGTCTGATTTCCCATCCAAAATAGGTAAAATCGAATATAAACAAATATAATCCGGATAAAATTACCATATAGAAAAAGTGGGATAAGGATTGATAGGATTTTCTTATATCCATAATATATGATATTTTCATTAAATAATAAATTTTTAAATTAAAAATATATAAAAGATGACAAAAATAAAATCATATTTAGATTATAATATAAAAAGAAAATACAAGATAAAAAAAATGGATAATTTTAGTTTTTTTTTTTTTCGCATTTGAATTTCTTTCTATACAATAACATATATCAATATGTATATTTATTACATATTTTAGGTATATTTGTATAGTTTGATATTTGATAAAAGATTTATTAAGGAATGATGGAATCGAATAAAAAAGAAATACAACAGGAAAATTAATTAAGAATAAGTAAATAAAAATGAAGTGGAAGAACCCCAATTTTTAATGAATAAATTCAAACCTGAACACAGATTGTAGCTTTATGGTTCACATTAAAAGTCTATGCAAGCAGCAAAAAGTTGAAACGTCTTGTTTTTTGTGAATTTGTAGTTCATGTTGAAATTTGATGAAGGTGGCAAGAAAGTCAATTTCATATGATTGTCAGCAGCAAAAAGTTGAAACTTAATTGAGCATGGTTGTTTATTGCATATTCAATTTTATATTGGCTAGTGATTGTATAAAACTAACTTCAAGATTGGGCCACATTGCCAATCGGGTCTTGTTGAGCTCAAGATAACAAAAGCATATTCAATAACCAAAACCCCTTTTCAGAATCATGATGGTGAATAAATCATGTATTCTCTCTTTCACTAGATTTGGTGTTCCATTTACATTGATTGTCATAATCAAATCTGTGGCTTTGGAATTCTATAATTAGCTCATTTTTTTGTTCAAGATATAAATCATACTATCATTATAAATTGATTAATGAAGATTATCTATGTTGTGTATTTATATTATCTTTAACAGTGAATCAAAAGAAATTTTTACCATCATCATTTGTGCATTTTCATGCTCATTTATATCAATTTGTCACTTAGATCAAATAATAGATATGATAGGAGATATATATATATATATATATATATATATATATATTATTGTGATTCATCAAGCAATATGTATGATATAGCAAAGTCCACCGATTTCATATATTGTCTTATCCAATTATATACAGACTAGAAATGCAAACGGCCAAACACTACTTAAAAGAAAAAGAGAGGAAGCAAGAGTAGTGGCAGTAAGATGGCATTCGCGAGCATTAGTTTGCGCTCGTTGACCTCTCGCCGAATAGGACATTGTTCCACAAGTCCGAGAATGAGTGTTAGAATAAAAATAGAGTAGGACCGAAAAAAAAAAAAAAAAAACCTCACACACACAAATACAATGATGAATAGAAAGCCAAAGTGGTAGGGGCTCACAGCTCCACTAGATCCAGTTGAGTCGAGGTCATAAGACCGCAGACGAGCCCTTACTAAGGTCGACCAACCCTAAGAGAGTGCAATCTCTCCAAGGGTAGCATGACTCAAGTAAGCCCTCTCTGAGGTCACGTGCTTTACAAACAATACATTTCAAATTAGGATTAGTTTGTCTATGATCTATTTTCATTGTCTACGTAATTTTAAATAGTACGATACAATCAACTATTCTCAAGACAATCTTCCTAATTTATGGTATTAACATAATGAGATCTATTTCTCATTTTACTTGACTCAAAACTAAATGGATATTTTTGCAGTCTTGAATTTTATTCGAAATAGTATATGTCACCTAAAATATGTATTTAAAGATATTTTATCTTTGTATACTCCTTAGAATTTCAAACCAAAAGAGATGAAGTTCCAAAATTGAATTGAAAATTTTACTATCACTTGTATTTTTTTTTTCAAATTAACATATATCTTTAAAAACTGTACTTCAAGATCAAATATCGACTATAGGACTGTAACGCAATGCAAAAATTAGACCAATTGAAATGATGAGTAGAACAGTGATCAAAGAAACCTAATCTTCTACGTAGATCACGGTACCTATTACCAAATCCGGATCTCAACATGCTTTCACATTCAAAGGAAGCTGATTCATGTAATTTTAGAAGCTAGAAGTGCACCGAATTCACGAATTGTTCGATCATGCCACCACAAAGATGCGTATACAGATGCAGAAACTCAAATGTGTTCATACAAAGTTTCAAAATACGATACGGGCCGAGTTCAAATAACAGACTACGTGGACCAAGATTCGTTTGAAAAATCGAGATAGAAGTTTTATTTTAAAACAGTGAATCGGTGATTATCCTGTTGCTGCAAGCCATGAATTTTGAATGCGACGTGTGAGTCACACGAAATGGACGGGGGAAAGTAGGGAGTCGGGGTGTGGAGACTTTTTTTTTAAACGGAAAAATAAACAAATGACATTAAAAAATAATTTTGAAAAACAAAAAGTACTGAATTTTGAATAATGATAAATTTTGGTTATTCGTAGAAGATTATGGATTTATTCAAATAAATTAATTATAATTTCTTATTAATCATTAGTTTCATCAATAACTTTTGTTAAAGTTAAAAACATGTTTCCAAACATTGAAACACATTAACTATGAATATGTTTTTCGAAATTTCAATGAATTGACTTATTAATATGATTAGTGTAAATTCATTGTAAGCTCTTCTTTTAATTAATTAATTATTTATGAATTTGAATCACATTAATTAAAAGTAAAAATATTTATTTAATATACAACGTGTCGAAATTATCTATTTTTGAAAAATGACGTAATGCCGTGTCATATCACGTCGCGTGTCACATGCTAATGTCGCGTGTCCATGCTACTTAGCATGTGACGCGCATGAGAATCCGCAAGTCTTTTAAAGCATGAGACTTTTGGAGTTCCTGGTTCATCATGGCCGCTGCCGCCATGGCTTGATCAACTGCTGGAAAGAACAAGGTCATCGTCACTCCTCACTGAAACTCTCGAGTTTTTGTTCGGTAGTATGCTTTTGTCTTGCATGCAAATACGTTCTGGGGTTTCTTGAGTAAACCTGGGCATCTTGTCGTGTCGTGCATTACGTGAAACCGATGCTGCAGTTGTTAGCCCACCGCGCATTTTGTGGAGATCGTTTTGAAAAGTTGATTTTTCACTCACAAGATCGCATCTTTATACGTTCGGCAGATCTTTTGTTGGTTAAGAATGTTGCATCTGTGTTGTGTAGACCTGTTAAAGTGACCATACATTGGAATCCTTTAATCTGTCCATGAAAACTGAGCAAGGAATAGTTTTTTCGAGCGCGGAGAATGGCGGTCAACATCAAGCATTATTTTGTGTTTTTTCCACTGTTCAAGTATGATTAGTTCAAACTGGTGATTAATTTGCCAAGGGTTGTCTTCTGAGTTCGACAGTTTCTTATCTTGTTTTCCCTTCGTATTCTAGGCTGAGGTTGGCTATAAAGCTGCTGTGTGCGTGAAGGTTTCCAATGTCTATGGCTCCAAAAGCTACGGATCAGAACAGGAATAGAAACCCACGTGTTAATAGCTAAGAGCGAATATGTGATCTACCTGATGAACTGCTTGGACGCATCTTAGGAATGCTTCCAATGAGAGATGCGCTGAAAACTAGCATGTTGTCGAGAAGGTGGGAATATTTGTGGATTTTTCTCTGATCTAATCTTTGATCAGATCTTTGATCAATATATAGGCCATGGCAAAAATGCTTTTCCTGAAATTCGTGAAAAGGCATTGCTATCGCGTGACTGCTGGACCTCAAGTTACAACTCTATTCACTCATGGAGCCATCTCCTCTACCTTCCTCTCTATTTAGGTGCCAAATGCTGACAGAACTTCAACTTTGCTTTCTGGATCCTCTCAGAGTTCCTTGTTCATTTTGTTTTCCGAGCCTAAAGGTCTTAACTCTCGAGTTTGTCAAGTTTGTGGATGATGTTTCCACGGAAAAGATGTTCTCAGGCGCTGCTCTTGAGAGGTTGTCTCTTTATGAATGCAAATGGGCAGATCTCGGAGTTCTAAATATTGTAACTGAAGCGCGACGTGGGGATCCGTGGACCCCATCTCAAGTACTTCTACTGTTCGAGCGGGCCCTCTATGACTATACCATATCTGGCTCTTCCGCACTGGTCGAGGCTACTGTCCAAGAGCTTTCTTTGGATGCGTTTGGGAAGGCTTTTGGAGAAAGTTTTAGGAAAATGCAAAAATCTTTGAGTTAAAGATATTTTCCAAAATACAAAGTGTGTTGGTAAATTGTAATTTGAAAGCTCATTTGAAATACTTTGAGCAAAATGGTGTTTGGGGGAATTAATATTTGTAAAGGCCTTTGGTGATAAAAAAAAATTATCAAAAATATAAAATAAAAAAATTGACCGGCAAGGCAAACGGCTGCCGGCGAGGAAGGTGGCCGCCGGCGGCCTCGGGCAGCCCCCGGAGAGGACCGGTAAGGGCCGCCCGGGGTCGAGTGACCTCCGACGAGGGTCGCCCGGGGTCGAGTGACCCCGGTGGCCCTTCACGGAGGTTGCTCGACCCATTTGGGCCCACCGGAAGTTGGGCGACCTCGCGGCGACCGGCGTGACCCGGATCTAGGTTGCCGGAGGTCGTGCAACCTCACGGCAACCATATTTGGGTCGCGCCTAAGGTCGTCCGACCTCACCTGCGACCGGATCCGGTCACTTGGGAGGTCACGCGACCTTGTAGCGACCAAATTTGGATCACAGGTCGCCACGAGGTCACGCAACCTTTGGCGACCTAGATCTGGATTGCACCTAAGGTTGCGCGACCTCCGGCGACCCAAATTTGGGTCGCGCCTGAGGTCGCGCGACCCAGAGAGTGTGAACCAAGGCTGGTTGCGGCAACGCGACTCGCGTGTTGTTGCCGAGACTCACGAGCGGTCGCCGTGACTCGCCGATGATGGTTGCCGTGACCTCACCAACCTCAGCCGTGACCTCGCTGGCCTCTTGAGCTCATCTCGATCGGCGGCATGGCTGGAGAAGGAAGACGATGAACAATACCATAAACAGTACCTTGGGCATTCCGAGAATGCTCAAATCCTAAGGCAGCCTAAGACCTGCCTTGGGTTTTCAGCCTTGCAAATGCTAGCTTCCTCCATAAGCCCCTTCGAAAGTTGTTCCCAAACACCTTCATCTTGGCTCAAAGATCTTTAGCCCCCCATAGCCCTTTCCAAAGCAGTTCCCAAATGCACCCTTTACCCTATGGCAGTGAGAAAAGGTCTGATCCAGTTGACCATTGGCGTAGGCCTTTAAAAGGCCTTCTAAATGTAAAGTTTCTGACCCTAAATGGCCTTGGTTTGCAGGTACGACTCTTTGTTCTCTTCATTGCTCGCATATGACATGTCCCATTAGGCGTCATGTGGGTTGTTATTTGTGTCTAATGCTTCTAGAAGTTCAGTGTTGTTCCTTCTATTGTTGTTCACTGTTCTTTCGTTTGGTCTGAAAAGATGGACAGTCAGCTCCATGTTGCCCTCCCAGTGTTCCGTAATCTTATCTCATTGAAATTATCCTTCAAAGTTTTGTGCTTGTCTTCACCAACACTGGCAGCGATCCTTAGAAGATGTCCGCGATTGGAGAATCTTGAATTTACTGAGGTGATTCCCTAATGTAGCTCCGTCCTAGACTACTGCTATTAAGAATAGTTTTTCCGCAAACTCAAAAGCTTCTTGATCTGATTTTTTTTTTTTAATCCAGAAATTGCATGTGGACCATAGATTGGTGGATGGAATATTGGACCCTCCCCCTCCTTGCTTCTCGTCATCACTCAAGAGAGTCACTGTGGGAACATTTTTGGCATAGAGGAAGAGAAGTCAGCTTTAAGGATTTTGCTTAGGACTGCCATAACTCTGGAAGAAATTGTCCTATGTTGTCCGGGAGATCATTCCGAGCATTTTTATGAGTCTCTGCTTGAAGACTTGGCGAAACTAGAGCGCCCAGAACACTGCAGATTACGTTTAGCTCGCCGTGTCCCCACCCAATGGCAGGTCAGTGAAGGATTTTTTTGTTATTTGAGCCCTTCGGCTGTCTAAAGCTGGGGTCCTAATGTTTCTTGGCTTCTCACCGCGTTTAGTCTTTTCTGATCTTGCTCTTCATTGTTTGTTAAATACTGTCATCTCATTTATCATATTATGATATCATAGCAATGAGTGATCGAGCCTCGTTAGACAGGCAAATTCACGCTGTGCCATCAGGACTACTGGCTGACGAACCCGACATTGGAGGATGTTTCTGCTATACTGCAGGCTTCGAGGGAAATAATATCAACTCTTGATGAACAGCGCGCTGAAGGGAGAATAGGGCTGGAGAATGCAGAAGAGAAGGTTACAAGCAAGCTGGCGAGCACGGGTAGCGCCCAGGGTCTGTTCATGCATCAGTCTGAGGGAATGAACAAAGAAGGGTTTTGAATGATCTGTTTACGCTATGAATCATCAATTTGATATCATGAAGTGAATTTTCATATCAAGTTTCATATTCCTTGTTGGTTTAATTAAAAATTAAACTATGCCTTCATCCAACAGTTAAAGTTTTTAAAACAGTCGGCAATGGTTCCACCAAAATATGAAGTCCCGAATTCAAATCTTTTTAGGTTTCCATTTTGTCTCCCCAATTACATATTTCCACGCATTAGGCTTAGGCCAAATTCCAGCCTATGCGTGAGAGTGTTGAAGTAATTAAATATTAAATCACGCCTTCATCTAATAGTTTAACTTTTAGTGTCACACCTGAACCCCCGATCACATGAGCATCCCTCAACGGTCAATTAATCGCGACGTCCCAGGACTCGTCATCAACACATTCTTTTTATCATTCCATTAAACACAAGCACAACATACATAATAACTTCAAGTCAATCAACAAAGAGGGGTAGTATAACCATCACAACATACATCTCTAAAAACATTACTTCCATTTATAAACTTGTTAACCGCGGAAATTTCATATTTACAAAACATTACAAACAGATAAAAAAAAAAAAAAAAGCAAGTGTCAGGGTTAACCTAAATTTCATTAAAGTTAGGCTAATCCCTCACGTCCATAGGATCTCGAACCACGCATGACGATTTTCCAAACTACATGCCTAAAAAATATTAAACAACAACATGGTGAGACATAAATCTTATTGAGTCAATCTTCTAAACCTTGATTAAGACTCTAATTCGCCTGGGAGGCAGCCTAAACATGCAACAACATAAGATCTTACCTCGCTTTGGTACACCCCCACATATTCGTACATCCCGTATACTAATATCAATGTAACAAGCATAATCAATCATTAGAACACATACTCTCATGCACCAAGCATCCACACGGGTCCTAATTATAAGATAAAACCCATCTTGGCCTGTCCCATACCATGTCTCATAGATTTATCTTATAATCAAGTGCAATGCATCACAATCATTTTCCTCGTATTTCGATTATTACAACCTCTTGGGCCATGGCCAACACACGAGTTGGCGGTCTTACGGTATAATCAGACATCATCCTGCCCCATTGGGCATGGCATCATCTAGAACCTCTAACCTAGATGTCATCTCGTAGAGGAGTATTGGTCCGGTCTCAACCCTGACTCGACATCCGGCCCACCATTGAACATCCAATAAACATTGGGCATCGCCTCAAAACTCCCATTGGATGACAAGTTTGATTAAATAACCACGCAAGCACACTAATAATCAAGCCAATTTTATTTGCCCTCAATTAGCCAAGTACAAAAGAGTTTGCATTCAAATAACCAACTTTGGCAATTTTATTCGTACGTGGATATGTTCTAAAAATGAACCTGCCAAATTTTGCACACTTTCTCTTTAAAACCCCATTACTCTAATTAACACGTAAAACTCGGCATGTAAACCCGACACCTCAAAATTTGCCATTTTCATGCCCATCAACCTTCTTTGGAAATAGTAAATAAAGCTTATACAGTGGGCAATCAATAACACAGCATAACAAGTTCAAACAATCGGAATTATACATAAATCTATCCAATAAAACAAGTATAAAATTATACTTAACGGCTAATATGTCATTAATTACATTAATCATGATTAATTAAGCTAATTACGATTAATTACACCAACTTGATTAATTAATCTAACTTAAGTTTAATCTAAACCGTCCTTAATTACAATTAAGGTTAAACTAAATTTACTAAAACTAACCGCCATTATCCTTAAATTGACCTATCTTAAAGGTAATTAACTACCTAATCAAGGATTAGGAGTTAATTAACAAGTTTTCCGACAACGATGTTTAATCTAAACTGTCCTTAATTACAATTAAGTCTAAACTAAATTCAACTAACACTAACCACCATTATCCTTAAATTGACATATCCTAAACGTAATAAACTACTTAATTAAGGATTATGAGTTAACTCATAGGTTTTCCAACAACGACGGACTCATGGTGACGACGGCATGACGGTGTCAAGGGCAACGTTTGTGGCTCGATTGGAGACCCGACAGCGGCGACAAAGCCCTTAAGGCTCTTGACCACTAAGGAGAAAGGGGTTCGGTGGAGGTGAGCAGGCGATGGAGATGAAGGTGGCGGCTCAATGGTGCGATAGCAATGGTGAAGGTGGCTCAAGCGACGGTGACACAGGCAGCTCGAGCGGGCAGCAAGAATGACGGTTCAAAAAAGGTGGGTAAGTGGCGTCCAAGGTGGCGATGTGAGTGGTGGTGGATGGTGATGAGGGCAGTGGTGTTGCGGGTGGTGGTGGACAGTGGTGAGCAATGATAGGTGCGGCGTCGAACGGCGGAGCAAGCGATGGCAACGGCGGCTCGGAGTCTAGTGAGTAAATGGTGGTGAAATGATGGAGATGAGGAGGAAGATGAAAGAACAAGAAGAAGAGGAAGAGAAGAAGGAGGGAAGTGGTTCGGCACATGTTTGGGGGGGTGGCGAAAGAAAGAAAGGGAGAGAGGAGAAGAGATTTTCTCTAAAAATCTTATCATTTCCCAAATTGTATTTTGTCCCCCAATATCCTCTTATTTTACAACCAAGACTTTGGCCAATAAATCACAACTTTGCCATTAGGTCTAGGTTTTTCCCTTCTTGATCTCTAATTTCCATTCGATAATTCATTTTCCAAAAATTTTGAATTTGCCAATAATTCAACGGACAATGAGACATCATTCAATAAATTAATCTTGAAACTCTTGAAAGTTCGATACCTAAAATAGAATTAGATTTTATGGTTGAAAATCAATTGGATGCAACTCTAGTACAACCTAAATTATCGGGTGGCTTTTAAGGGTTTTCACGTAGTTAACTCGTGGTCAATAATTTTCGATCTACATTTGTGTCTTTTCAAATCGTGGACAACCCTCAGTCATCTTGTAATCGTGATAGTCCAATTACATACCTTGTGTACAATATCAACAAAAAATCGGTTTATTGTCATTCGACGCAAATATTGTAATCATGCGGAATCACCTGAGAGCTGACTCCGTACTTCAGTCAAATCGATTTACATCCTTTTGCTAATGGACTTATAATAATATAGTATTGACCATTGTTAATCCTTATAATTGAGCAATCGATCCCTAATTGACTTCCTTAGTCTTTCGTGTTTTAACCATTTACAGCATCACCCAATAGATTAGTTAACTTGTGAATAATCAATTCAGAGTAAAATAATCATAAATGTATCAATGAAATAATCATTTCATATATTTTGAAATAGGGACTAAATTTCGGGATATCACATTTAGAACAGGTGGCAATGGTCCCACCAAATCTCACATCCCTCATGTCTTCTAACTATGCCGAAATTTTTTGCGACCGCGATGGGTGCTTTTTCTCTGGCTCGGAAAGCTAAGTATCAAAGGACGTCCACGAATCCCTATGCCAATTGTTGCACGCGAATATGTCAACTTGATGCGGTTCTTCGTTACATCCTGTATTTACTTCCAGTGAAAGATGCGGGGAGAATAAGTGTGCTGTCGAAGAGCAGATAAATAGACTTGTTAGATGCTCGTTTTTGTATTGAAGAAATCAGCACAACAGAAAGCTCTTCCACTCCATTTTACCTGTGCTTTCCAAACTACTTAATAAAATTTCCCTTCTTTGTTCCAGCCTCCTTTATTCGAAGGCCATTGCCCGAGATGCTGGCAATGCAAATGGCTATACATTGGCGCGCCATGCATTTCGATGGCGACTTAAAACGCCTGGTGCGGTGCAGCTGCCCAGGGCAAAACGCTGGTGATCAAAATCTTGGCGCGAAGATTGCATGCACCTGTGAAGATTAATGGAAAGCTTTGAATCTTGCCTTGCAAAGACGAGTGTCCACATCGATGGCACTGCACTAAGAGTCTCATCCAGGAAAGGAACGCCGGAATCGCTATGGATTGCCTAAATGCTGATTGCATCCTCTGCTTCTGTCGTCTGCTCAAGTTCGTTGCCCTCGCTCACCAGCCACAGTCAAAATCTAGTAGATGCTCTCAACTACATCAGTAGCAAAGTGTAAGCTGAGATGATGGCTCAAGACAACGCCTTGGAGGTCAACCACAAGAGACGGGACGCTCAAGAGAACAAAGAGCAGAATATGTGACATCACAAACAAATTTTCTGCTAATTTTTTTCGAATATTTTTTGACTGGTTTAGAGGATCGTCCTCAATCTTTGAAGTAAAATTTGAGTTTTTATTGGCATTACTAGACCGGAACTTTATAATTTTAATACCATTAAAAACCACAAATTGATAATCTTGCGATATAATTACCTCAAGCTAAAGTTTCATTTAAAAAATAAACCCCAAATGGGTATTTTTTATTTTTATTTTTTGGTAAAAGGTAAGAAATATATTGAGGAAGGGCCAAATGTACATCCCAAATGGGTATTCTGTAATACATTTACCCAAAATTAATTTTCATACTTAAAGGAAAAAAAAATCTAATGTGATACCTTGATCATTATGTACCTTCCATCATCATTTCATTCAATATTTTGTTAGCCTACATACATGTCAATACATATGGCGGGATAGTGCGAAATGGATTGGGTGTGAAAAATAAAAGATCTGACCTGAAACTTTATATGGTTAATATTATTAAAAATCACAAATTGATACTCTCGTGATATAACCACCTCAAGCTAATTTTCATTTAAAAAATAATCTCAAATTGATATTCTCTAACGCATTTACTCAAAACTAATTTTCGTTCTTAAAAAACCTAATTTGATACCTTGGCCGGTGTACCTTCCATCAGCATTCCATTTAATATCATGTTAACATAGGTACGTATAAATACACGTGGCACGCTATTGTGAAATTGATCTGGCGATAGATCCGACTTAGAAAATTCAAATGTGGTGACGCGTATATATTTAATTGATGGGTAGGTTTGAATCAGGAATACCTTTTAAATTTTTTTAGAGGTTTAAAAAATTAATTTGGACTATATCTGTCATAGATCTTATGAGACGAACATTACACTGAAATAAATGTGTATTGAGAATTGATTAGAGATTTATAATGAAATAAATTAATCACGCGATTCCGGTGTCCTTAAATTCTGATTGCCCGGACCACACCTCCCCCTTGTTCCTTCTCTCCGGGACTCCCAAGCCCATCACCCTCGGTGCTGCAGTCACATACAAATTCCATGCCGTCAGCATAGCAACCCAAAGGTAATCTTTCCCGGTCGCTGACAACTTCGAGTTTTGTTCTCTGCCCCCGGTTTTCCTTGCTTGCTTGTCGCCTTCGGTCCGTGAGACCATCGAGTTGATCTCTCTGAGGGGTTGCCCCATCTCGCGCTGGCCCATTTCCTGTTGAGCGAAAGGCATCGGAGCTTCATTGTTTATGCGGTTGTCAACCCGTTTCTGTAATTTGAGGAAGAGGGTTGTCACTTTTTGCTGGTTGTGATGGTTGCATCACGTGAAATGGCTGCTGTTGTTAGCCAAGTCTGTCTTATTCCAAGAGTGCATTTTGATGAAATTTACATTCGTTGGTCGCAGTAATTTCATCATGGTTTTGTCTCTGAATCTTTTTTTGTTCTGTTTTCATTAATCGTCGATGGGCACCTGCTGAAGTTTGGGGAGAAGTTCGTTTGCTCTCTGTTATGCTGACCGTTGTGTAAGATATTTGGTGATTTATTTGCCAGGACTTGTCCTCTGAGGCATCGGTTCGTTCCCTCTTTTTAATTTAGTCTTCTGAGTGGAAAGGTTTGTGGAAGCCATGGATGCAACTTATCCAGCTGGGGAAGCTAAATGTCGAAAGAGGAATGAGAACACGGATATTAGTTGCTGCAAGAAATTGTGTGATCTACCTGATGCGCTGCTTCTGCGCATCTTGGAATTGCTTCCTATGGAAGATGCTGTGAGAACGAGCGTGTTGTCGAGAAGGTGGGAGTTCCTGTGGACTTCTATTCCTAATCTTCTCTTCGACGAAACTGAATTCCCTAACCGAACACTCTTCATGAATTTCGTGGAAAGAGCACTTGTATGTCGAGACTGCTCCTCTATGAATGCTTTCTCTCTCTCGTGCAGTGTGCAATCTGATGCGGCTCGCATCAATGCGTGGATTGCTGCCACGGTCAGGTGCAATGTGCAGAAGCTCGAGCTACAACTATATGATATTGAACAGCCATACGTGTTACCTTGCTGCCTGTTTAGGTGCAAGACACTGACAGAATTCGATCTAGATATGCCAATTAATCTCAGAATTCCTTCTTTGGTTTGTTTTAGGAGTATAAAGGTCTTAAGACTTGAGCAAGTCAATTTTGTGGACAATGATTGTACTGGAGAGTTGTTTTCAGGCCCAGCCCTACAGGAGTTGCGTCTCACAAGGTGCAGCTGGACAGCTCTCAAAGTGCTTAAAATTTCCGCTCCTAATCTCTGGCGCCTGAATATAAGTGTATGTGATGAGTATGATGGAAGAAATTGCCAAGTACTGATCAATGGCGCCAGACTCACGCGCTTTCACTATTGTGGCGAGCTCTTCTGTGACTATGACATATCTGGCTTAGATTTGCTAGTTAAGGCTTACATTAATGTGGATATGGGCAGTCATCCAACGGTAGACCAAATACACCGTGGATATAAGCTCTTAAGGAAACTTTCTAATGTCAAAAAGCTGACCTTACTGGGCGAAGTTGTCAAGGTACACTATTTTCCCACATCATCCGTGATTTTCAATTGATTCGCCGGATTTACCTCTTATGCATGTTCATTCCTTTTAAAACTCTGTGTTCATTTTCTCTAGTGTGGTTCACTGCTGTTTTAATTTGTTAGTAGGATTTGGATGAGCACAACGAGCTCCGTAACACTCTACCAGCTTTTCGTAACCTCACCGACTTGAAAGTTTGGGATGGACACGGGGGCCTAGAGTGTAGACAACTCGGAGTGATACTTAGAAGATCTCCTTGTTTGAGGAGTCTTGAGTTTCAAGAGGTGATTTATTACTGTACGTTTTCCTGTGTACTGCCATTGCATACTTCTGGTGGGGGCAATGGCTAACTGATCTGATGTTGCGATACAGAGAATGGATGTGTTTTCTCAAACATTTGACGGGATATTGGACCCTATGCCTCCTTGTTTCTTATCATCCCTCAAGAAAATCACCATTTGCTTTTTTTATGCAACTGATGCGGAGATCTCAGCTGTTAGGGTTTTGCTTAGGACGGCTAAAGCTTTGGAAGAATTAGTTATTCATTGTGACGAGAGTTGTTCTGAAGATGCTGTTGGAGACTTGAGGCACTTGGTGGAGATGTCAAACTTGACTGGTTCATGCCGCATGATTCGTCTAATTATTAAATAGCGTGGGGTGCCTGCGTCGGGATCTGAATACATCGAGACTTTCTCATTATATGTAAGATCTTTTGATTAACCCCTTTGTTTTTGTATTGTGTGGCATGATGTCTTTTATGCCATAACATTGTTGTCCATGTTCAGGCTCAATCTTATATTCTCATCGGTGGTAGCTTCTTTACTCTGACAATCCTACAGATACAATCTTTATTGCCTGGCTGCCTGCACGTAGATACATCAAAATTTCGGGGAAAATTACAATATGGAGAAAACAGGTTAATGCATTGTGGCTCAAACTCTTCCTAGCACTTTGAAGGCGACCTGATGGAACACTAATGGGAGCTACCCATGGGATTAAAGTGCTGCGAAGTACACCTGGTTTGTTTAGCATTTCGCGGTGTCTATTTTCAGAATGTCTTGTGTAGATCGAGACTCATTGATCGTTATGTTTTTCATTTTTTTTTTTTTGTTATATGCTAACATTATACACAGATAAATTAGAATGACATAGTCAATGTCACTGGATTCCTTATCTCTTCCCTTTACCTCTCTTTTGTATCATTTTATAACTTAAACAAGATGCCAGATACTTCAGTTCTCTGAAGTTGCATGCAGGCCCTCGAGCATATCCTTCACGTCATTGTGTAGGCGTGTTTCTCAAGTCATTGCTTCGTGGCTGAAGATTGTGATGTTTCTCTGTCCACATTGGAGCGAGATTTTACCTGCAAAACCACTTGTGTTCTTATATATGAAATGGAAGTCTTTATCTGACGTTCTCTAGTCTTGTGCTCTGGGGTTTGAAACCGGAAGATTTGCTGTGTCTGAACTTAATATAGTCCATTGATGGGTCTCTTTACGTGTCAGTGTTTCGGGGAAAAGATGGCGGAATATTGGACCCTCCGCCTCCTTCATGGAGCTCGCAACTATTGGGGTCTTGCTTAGGAAGGTGAACTTCTGGAAAAAAAAAAAGATAATTCGTGGCAAAAAAAAACGTTTCAAGTGCCATAACTTTGCATAAAGGGACACTTAAGTACCATAACTTATGAAAGGTACACTTAATGCCACATTTGAAGAAAAACGGATCACTTGTGTGCCACTCCAGCTAAAGTCTGACCAAAACACCGACATGGCTTTTTTCCGGCGAAGCGCGCCCAAAAGGACGCTATTTTGTACGGCCGACGTGGCCAAATAATGTTAAAACAGCGTCGTTTTGGGCTGACGTGGTAAAGAAATAATGAAAAAATTAATTAAATTAAATTTAAAAATAAATTTAGTTAAAATATTAAAAAATAATAATTTTAAAATTAAATTTAGTTAAAATATTAAAAAATAATAATTAAAAAAAAGGGGGAGGCGGCCGGGGATCGGCTCTTAGCCACGGGAAGGGCCAATGACGGCGGGGGAGGGTCGGCCAGGGGTCACCGAGCCTTAGCCCGGGGCCGGCGACCACGGCCGACCGGCGGTGAGGGCTCACGAGCCCTTGCCCCGATCCGGGGGCGAGGGTCACGGCCCTCACCTAGATCCGGCGAGGGCCGCGACCCTCCCGGATCTCGTGGCCGGTGGCGAGGGCTCACAACCCCCACCCGGATCCGGCGAGGGTCGGCGGCCCTCGCCCGGCGGCCAAGGGCCACCGTCCATTGCGGCGACCCCGGCGGGCGGTGTCCCTTGGCCAGTCGAGCGAGGGCCGCCAAACCTCACCGGATCTAGGTGAGGGCTCGCAAGCCCCGCCGCCGATCGACCGGGGTCGCCGAGCCCCGGCATCGTCACCGGCCCTTCCCGACGGCGGTTGATGGCTGATCCCTTAGCCGCCTCCCCCACTTTCCTTTTTTTTTTTAATTATTAATTTTTTAATATTTTAACTAAATTTAATTTTTAAATTATTATTTTTAATATTTTAACTAAATTTAATTTTTAAATTATTATTTTTTAATATTTTAACTAATTTTATTTTTAACTTTAATTTAATTAATTTTATTATTATTTTTTTACCACGTCAGCCCAAATTGACACTTGTTTTTACATTATTTGGCCACGTCGTATGCAAAACGGCATCGTTTTGGGCTCGATTTATCGGAAAAATGCCACGTCGGCATTTTGGCCAGATTGGCACTCAAATGATCCATTTTACTTTGATTTTGGCACTTAAGTGTCCCTTTATGTAAAGTTATGACACTCCGGGTCTGCACGCCAATAATTCGTTGTATCGGGAGCTATTCCAAAGATTTCCAATAATGATGAATCGCTCGATAGAGACAAAGCGGCGGTTCACTCTGCACCCTATATCTCTCACAGCTAATATGTGTGGTGATTTTTTTTTTTTTTTTTGGGGGAGAAGGGGGCGGGGGGGGTCTGTGTATGCTAGTTCACTTAGTTATTTGACGACAAATCACTTTTCCAGCTAACTTTTCAGTATGACATACTATGAACTCCGATTTATTGATTTTTTCTTGCTGAGTCCAAAAAGACGGTTCATAATGGGATATAATCAATGATGGTAAACAACAGTCATTGCTTGTAGTAAAGCAAAGTGTTACTGTTTATGTTGTTAAGTTATATCTCAAGTTTGAATTCATGAACGAAATCCAATTTGAAGTTCAGCATGTGATTTAAGTTAGGACTTGATTGGACTTTTGGTTAACTGATCATATGAAGTAACAATAAATTGTCGTTGGAGTTGGATTCCTGGTTTGAGTCGGTTATAATGGGTTTCTTATCGTGGATGTAAATATAATGTATATTAGAGATTGGTTTTAGCATACTAGATCAAACAAGAGGGTGTTAGGGTCTTTTGCTTTATGTGTTTTTCGAGTGAGTTTTATGTGATATAACACTTATGGCTTTTGGTTGAGTGAATATAGGGATGAAAAGCACTTTGAGTAAATTATCAACTCTATATTCTTCAAACTTATAGTGGATTTCTCACCAACTAGCTCCCCGTAGAGCAGTTTCGAAACTCAGACCGAATTACATAAGTCTATGATTTTTAAAAAAATAATTTCTCATTGATTTCTCAACTAAATTCTTCTTTATGTGTTAGATTTGAATTGGAAAATCCCTAGTTTCTGCATTATTTCACAACAATTTCTGCCTTTTGAAACTATTTCTGATGAATGGTTAGCTGTAAGGGATTAGACCGAGGAATGCTTGAGATTTGGAGAAAATCTTCGTACATCCTCTACGGCCAATGTGTCGTCAAAGGGAGGTCCGGGTGAATTCGCCGTAACTTCTGAATGAGCTCCCTAGTTAGGGCTTCAGATCAGTGTCAATATCTGTTATATGTCTAGTCCTTGTTCATGACCTAGTGCAGAAGTCGCATTCTGTTATGAATCGACTCCTGGGTGTTATATCAGTTTACAGTGTCATCAGATGTTCAGGACTTCTGCTGATCCGGCGCACCAATGACATACTTTCCTTGATACGAGTGCTGTTTTTCGGATAGATTTTTCAAGTGTTTTTATTTCTATAATGAAACACCACCTCGTACGACTACATCCATCGTGGAGTCATAATTCAATGAATTACATGGTTGTTGCTTGAAATGAAGCATCATATGTCATATTATCATGTCATCTCTTATTTTTCTCTCCCTTCCATAACATTTTGAGATAAACTTTAACAGGAAAGCAAATTCGAATGCCCCTATGACAGCTTTCTTCTTCAATTAACATCCTGAATCTGATGTCGTTGCTGATGACGGTTCTGGTGGGTTGCCTCCATATTGTAGTTTGTAGTTGTCCCACTGTTCATACACAGACTCCTCGAGTAGCTGCACGAAGTAAGCATCGCTATAGTAATGCTTCATCATGGCATTTAGGTCGGCAATGAATCCATATCTGAGCCCGTTACAGTACTCCAAAAGGTACGCTATAACAGCATATTCTTCGTCCCAACTGGACCCGACCTCCTCAGGACCAAGTCTTTCGACGACCATCCCGAGGTCAACTTGATGTAGTCAGCAATGTTGATGAGAAGGCCACTTGGGCCGGTGCCATGGCAGCCCATTACCAGACGCGTGTGGTTTCATGATACAGGACTCCAGTGAACTCGACTTTTACGTCGCTGATATAAGCCTAAAAAAATACTTAATTTCCTTTTCTGTACCGAAAAAAGTATATGAGATAAAATGGGGTATTTTTATATGGACACAACATGTGTAAAAACGATTAATTAAGGATATATAGGGGAGAGAGAGAGAGAGAGAGAGAGAGAGAGAGAATCCCGCAAAGGTAGGATAAATGGAAAGAATTAGTGAATAAGTGGAGTAAAAATCCGTGGGCGATTATCATCTTTTATTTTAATATGGACAAATAGCATGTATTTCTCCAACCGCTTCGATTTTTCACAGGGGACGAGAGTTTGATTTACAGTAAACAAAATAATAAACGATAAAAAATTGATCACTTTTTTTGTAATCATGTCAGCAACTCAATCTGAATATGTAGCAAGTTAATTACACTCCACTGAAATCAAGAAATAATCATATCAGCAACTCAATCTGAATATGTAGCAAGTTAATTACTCTCCACTCAAATCGGGAAATAATCATATCAGCAGCTCAGTATAAAAATGTAGCAAGTTAATTACTATTGATTAAATTTCTGATCTAACATCTACTCAAATTTCATAAATACCGTATCTATACATCTATTTATACCCACTTCCAGGGGACACATGACACATATCTTCCACAATTGTCTCTAATAATCAAGCTCGGATTTCCTCCCTGTAATCCTAAAAAACTCTCTAGACAATCATACCTCAGGTAATTAAGCCAACATACTTGGAAATGGAGAAGGGCCAAGCCAAGCTCAGAGCATCGGTCATTCTTTTGGTGATTGCATCTAGTAGGTTTCTCTCATCTCTCGTTTATTGTTATTATTTCTAAATGTAGAACTGCACTAATGAATTTTCCAAACTTCCCTTCTTTTAAGGTCTTACTGTCTCACAAGCTAAGGAAGGAAGAGTATTTTGTCTTTATGACGGTAATGGCAAAGCTAATGTTTGTCCTATCGGGTTTCATCTCATCGTTATACGTGGCCACTGTGTATGTGTTCCATCAAAGCGCCAGGATGCCCCGACTAGCAAGGAAGGAGAAGTTCTTTGTATTCCAGAGATGTGTTCTACGGGGTTTCATCCCATCGTTGTAGACGGCAAATGTAAATGTGTACCTATTCATTGATGCGTGTTGCGAATGCGTAAGAGGAGAGGAAGAAAGAATAAAAGAGAATAAGAGAGAGGTGTGTTTCATGTGTCAGAGATTTTTATAAATCGATTTGGCTCTTATTGAAATGAGTTGATGCTATTGAGCATTTGACTTATCCTTTTTGGTGGTCTCCAAAATTTCCAACAATCGAAATCAATGAATTTCAGGCATTACCATTAGATTCTACTGTTATATTAGATAATTTGATAAGAAAAAATGATGATCGTACTCCTTGTATGTTAGGCAAACGGTTGGAGATCAGTAAGAAATATAAATTTGATATTTGGTCTTGAAGACGAACTCCAGAAAGAGTGCCACACTCGATATGTTTGGGATTTTGAAGTCGATAGCTAAGAAATTAAGACGTATTTAGAACATTCTATATTGACAGGAAAAATAAAGTGCTGAAAATGAAGATGAAAGGGAATTGTGTGGAAATCATAGATGCTTTTTTGTTCACATTCATGTCTGACCATCGTTCGTCAGTGAAGCTATGATTATGATTGAGTAATTGTAATCTCATCTTTGCCGATCATAGTAAAACATCTAGTCGATCTCTCCCCATGGAGTAAGCACACATCGAAACACACAATCCACCATGTTTGGTTTTTATCTATACAATTCGTTTGGTACTCAAATCGTTTCACTTGTTAATATTCTCACAATAATCATAATAAAATCGGTGGCACTTTTAAGGTTTGTCAAAACACAACAAAGAGCCGAGTCAAGCCAATAAATGAATTGCACTTATCCAAATTTAACCCAAAAGTAGATCTTGGTTGTTGTACATACTTAATGATAGGTCTGTCATATGGATGGGTCGGGTCAGATCGACAATGATCCAACCCAACTAGATCCTTTGTATTCATATGGACCCTTTTTATACAATATAATTTTAGTGTTCCAAACTTGATTTAGACCTAGACCCAACCCATGCCTGCCATTGCCTAGACTCCAATTTTTGGCAACTTTTATCCCTAAATTTTTTTTGTCTTTGAAGAATGGGCAACTCTATAGATCAACTCGCCAAGTTAATGAGAGAGCTCAAGTGCTTAGGTCAGGTCATGGGCGACAACTTTGTGTGGCATATGAGCAACATGGAAATGTGGGTAAGCATTGCATTGATGGGCAAAAGTAAAGAGGCTTTAGAATCAAGAACTGATTGGTTCCGGTTCAAATCCTAGTTCTCTAATTCAAATTTCCTTTTCTCTAGGAGGCGTCCCATTTATGTTCGATTTTTTTTTTTTTTATAGAATATGAAAGTCACACCATTTCACCACAAAAACATATACAAGTCAAGTTGCTGCTTACTCATGTTGAAGACAATGGTTCGATTCTTAATGCAAGTAGAAGTATTGTTTTTGTTAAAAGGAGAGGCTTTGGAATCAACCTCAAGGGACTTGGGCCAAACCTTCATGGACCTAGGTACCGGGGTCTCAAACGTACCTTAATGGACCTAGGTTCGACATTTGTGAACTCGCGAACATGTATTGGGGTCTTGGGCTTGGCCTCAATAAATTTTGGCCAGCTTTTATGGACTCACGCCCAACTACCAAGGAGCTGGGCTTGACTCTTATGAACCTGGGTCAAGCGCTAGTGACTTGGGTGAAGGAGCTAGGCACCCCGACATGGTTGCTTAGGAATTAGGCATAGGTTGGTGCCAAGCATAAGCATTGGTATCTCAAACTTGGTCTCGAGGAACATGGGTCGGTCTCCATGAACTCGAGCATGGGTACTAGAGTCTGAGGCTAGGCCTCTTAAGGCCTAAGACCTGCCATTATAGATTGGCCATAGAGGAACCAAGCTCGGCCACGATGGACCTTGCCAAAAACCAATGATTTTGGCACTAAGATGGGTTACTCGAGCATGGTTGCTAGAGACTCGAGCTTACCCAAGCACTACATTCTAGGCCCAAATTGGGGTTGAACCTAGCCTCTATTGACTTGGTTGTCGAGGAATCGAGCCCAAGCTCGATTGGCTTGGGTTCTCCTTGATGGTTGATTGTATCGGACTATTTAAAATAACGTAGACAATGAAAATAGATCATAGACAAACTAATCCTAATTCAAGATGTATTGTCTATAAAGGTTGTGACCTCGGAGAGGGCTTGTTTGGAGTCATGCTACCCTAGGAGAGATTGCACTCTCTTAGGGTTGGTCGACCTCGGTAATTGCTTGCCTATGGTCGCGTGACCTTGACTCAAATGGATCTAGTGGAGCCATGAGCCCCTACCACTTTGGCTTTCTATTCATCATTGTATTTGTGCGTGTGAGGTTCAAACAACGTAATGGCGACCTTGTCCTATTTTGGCGAGAGGTCAACGAGCACAAATGGACCCTTGCCAATGCCAAGCTTACTGCCACTACTCTTGCTTCCTCCTTTTCTCTCTTAAGTATTGTTTGGTCATCTGCATTTCTAGTCTATATATGATTGGATAGGACAATATATGAAATTGATGGACTTTGCTATATCATACGCATTGCTTGGTGAATCACAACAATAAAGTTAGATATTTTCATATCCTATCATATCTATTATTTGATCTAAGTGACTGATTGATATAATTAAACATGAAAATGCACAAAGGATGATGGTAAAAATTTCTTTTGATTCACTGTTAAAGAAACTATAAATGCATAACATAGATAATCTCCATTAATCAATTTATAATGATAGTACGATTTATATCTTGAACAAAAAATGAGTTAATTATAGAATTCCAAAGCCACAAATTCGAATATGGCAATCAATGTAAATGGAACACCAAATCTAGTGAGAGAGAATACATGATTATTCACCTTCATGATTCGCAAAATGGGTTTTGGTTACTGAATATGCTTTTGTTATCTTGAGCTCAACAAGACCCTATTGGCAATGTGGCCCAATCCTGAAGTTAGTTTTATACAATCACCAGCCAATATAAAATTGAATATGCAATAAACAACCATGCTCAATTAAGTTTCGACTTTTTGCTGCCAATAATCATATAAAATTGAGTTTCTTGCCACCTTCATGAAATTTCAACATAAACTACAAAATCACGAAAAACAAGAAGTTTCAACTTTTTGCTGCTTGCATAGACTTTTAGTGTGAACCATAAAGCTACAAAAGAGAAAGAGTTTCAATTCTCTCATCATTTTCTTTTAGCTTTGACGCGGACAAATAGCTACAGAGAAGTTGTCATATTTTAACATTAATCAAATATGCGAAGGAAAATAATATATTGTGAATTAAAAAGATATGTGTTCAGGTTTGAAATTATTCATTAAAAATTGGGGTTCTTCCACTTCATTTTTATTTACTTATGTTTAATTAATTTTCCTGTTGTATTTCTTTTTTATTCTATTCCATCTTTACTTAATTAATCTTTTATGAAATATCAAACTATACAAAATACCTAAAATATGTAATAAATATACATATTGATATATGTTATAGTATAGAAAGAAATTCAAATGCGAAAAAAAAAAAACTAAAATTATCCTTTTTTTTGTATTTTCTTTTTATATTAGAATCTAAATATGATTTTACTTTTATCATCTTTTATATATTTTTAATTTAAAATTTTATTATTTAATGAAAATATCATATATTATGGATATAAGAAAATCCTATCCATCCGTATCCCACTTTTTTTATTTATTAATTTTATCCAGATTATATTTGTTTATATTCGATTTTACTTATTTTGGATGTGAAATCGGACATAAGCTTTGGTAGCCTTGACGGGAGGGGCCTCAAGAAGGTGGGGTTCCTCCTTTTCTCCACCGTGTTGGAGAAAACTTCCTTGAGTGTTTTGAAGTTGACAAAACATTTCCATCAATTTAGTTTGAAGACTTGCAGACTCTTCTATTAAAGTCTAAAGACCTTCGGTTTTGCCGGACTCAAGACCCAAAATCTATCCTCATTGACGGTTTCTAAATCGTTGAAAAGGCTTATCTAGAATTGAGTATTCCGTTGAAGATTTGATTCTATCGAATGAAGAAGATCTCTTATTTGGATACAGCATGTCGGAATCCATTATTCAAATTGAGATTGATTTAGGGATTTTGGATCCGTTGATTGGTAAAGTAAACTTGGAATGTTCTACTTATGGAAACCTAGATCCTGATTGTATGGGCGAGCATAATTGGTGAGCTATCGTCATATTCCTTAAATAACTCGAAATCTTCCTAATTGATTCTGTCCAACGAGTAGATTGGAAGAACTCCTTTGATAAGTGCCAACATGTGTGATGAGTATATAAGGAAGACATTCCAGGTTGGTCGAGTATGTGCGCGATAGAAGAATTCCAAAGTCTGAAACTCTTTGTTTTTAGTCAATTCAATTGTTGAGCGAAATCTTATATTCAAAAGATAGTTTATATCTTTGTGAGACCTTGAGGAAGTGTAGTAGAGTCTCTACACTGTGGAATCAAGGAAGAGATTTACTATAACAACTCTTTTGATTTATAGTAAAATCCAGCCAATGAGCTGTCGGTTCGGAAGAATGGACGTATGCTTGGATTAAGCCGAACCACCATGAACCTTGTGTTCTTATTCTCTTTCCTACGCTCTTTTACTTTGATTGTAACTCAATTTGTTTACAAGGGTCTAATTTCCTTTTCATTATATATTGCTGATTAGAATTGCACACTTCACTCGAGGAAATTTGTTTTTACACCTATTCACTCTCCTCTAGGTGCTCGTACTAGCTTTCACAGATGTAAATATAATATATATTAGAGATTGGTTTTAGCATACTAGATCAAACAAGAGGGTGTTAGGGTCTTTTGTTTTATGAGTTTTCCAAGTGAGTTTTATGTGATATAACACTTATGGGTTTTAATTGAGTGAATATAGGGATGAAATGCACTTAAAGCGAATAATCAACTCTATATTCTTCGAACTCATAGTGGATTTCTCACCAACTATCTCCCCTGTAGAATAGTTTCGAAACTCAGACCAAATTACATAAGTCTATGATTTTTTTAATCATTTCTTATTGATTTCTCAACTAATTTCTTCTTTCTGTGTTAGATTTGAATTGGAAAATCCCTAGTTTCTGCATTATTTCACAACAATTTCTGCCTTTGAAACTATATCTGATAAATGGTTAGCTGTAAGGGATTAGACCGAGGAATGCTGGAGATTTGGAGAAAATCTTCGTACATCCTCTACGGCCAATGTGTCGTCAAAAGGAGGTCTGGGTGAATTCGCCGTAACTTCTGAATGAGCTCCCTAGTTAGGGCTTCAGATCAGTGTCAATATCTGTTAAATGTCTAGCCCTTGTTCATGACCTAGTGCAGAAGTAGCATTCTGTTATGAATTGACTCTTGGGTGCTGTATCAATTTACATTGTCATAAGATGTTCAGGACTTCTGCTGATCCAGCGCACAAATGACATACTTTTCTTGATACGAGTGCTGTTTTTCGAATAGATTTTTCTAGTGTCTTTATTTTCTATAATGAAACATCACCTCGTACGACTACATCCATCATGGAGTCATAATTCAATGAATTACGTGGTTGTTGCTTGAAATGAAGCATCATATGTTATATTATCATGTCATCTCTTATTTTTCTCTCCCTTCCATAACATTTCGAGATAAACTTTAACAGGAAAGCAAATTCGAATGCCCCTATGACAGCTTTCTTCTTCAATTAACATCCTGAATCTGATGTCGTTGCTGATGACGGTGCTGGTGGGTTGCCTCCATATTGTAGTTTGTAGTTGTCCCACTGTTCATACACAGACTTCTCGAGTAGCTGCATGAAGTGAGCATCACTATAGTAATGCTTCATCATGGCATTTAGGTCGGCAATGAATCCATATCTGAGCCCGTTACAGTACTCCAAAAGGTACGCTATAACAGCATATTCTTCGTCCCAACTGGACCCGACCTCCTCAGGACCAAGTCTTTCGACGACCATCCTGAGGTCAACATGATGTAGTCAGCAATGTCGATGAGAAGGCCACTTGGGCCGGTGCCATGGCAGCCATTACCAGACGCATGCGGTTTCACGATACAGGACTCCAATGAACTCGACTTTTACGTCGCTGATATAAGCCTAAAACAAAGTATATGAGATAAAATGGGGTATTTTTATATGGACATGACATGTGTAAAAACAATTAATGAAGGATATATATATATATATATATATATATATATATATATATATATAGAGAGAGAGAGAGAGAGAGAGAGAGAGAGAGAGAGAGAGAGAGAGAGAGAGAGAGATTTTTTTTTTTTTTTTATTTGGTCGGTCCTACTCTATTCTTACGCTAACTCTCACTATCAAACTTTTGTCCTACCTCTTTACGGGGCATGAGAGTCGAAACTCACTCTTAAAACTAAATCGTCCCTAAGAGTGCTAGTATGAACACCTAGAGGGGGTGAATAGGTGTATAAAATAAACCTGGGCAAATATATGTGAAATAAAATAAACTTCGAGTAAAATAAAGGAGTTAGGGAAGAGAATAAGAACACAAGATTTATAGTGGTTCGGCTTAATCCAAGCCTACGTCAACTCTCCCACGCTAACAGCCTTCTTGGCTGGATTCCACTATGCAATCAACAAGAGATTACAACTTGAGTACAAACACTTAGTAGTAGATCACACTATCTCACTAAGTCACTCTTTTGGTATTTCTCTCACGATTACAAACGTTTAAGCTCTCAAGAGACAAGTATATGATCGAAAGTCGCTCAGACTTTGGAATTATAAATTATACGCTCCGTCTCTTACTTGCTCATCGGTCCATGATCTCCTTAGATACTCCTCCACTTCCAAACTACCCGTTGGACAATATCCCGGAGAATCGTCTTCCAATATACCCATTGGACAGCTCGTATCTAGAAGATTTGGTAGCCGTTGAGTGACAAAGGTAGAATCCCAAGTTGATTCCGGTCGCCCATACAAACGAAATCTTGATTTTCATAAGTAAAGCTTCTTCGTATAGAAAGTTCTTGTCTTCAAGTTCCAATCGTCAATCAAATAGATTGAGTTAATCAAATCAATCTTGATGTGGAATCCAAACCAGATCACTAGCCGTTATATGATTGGGCTTGAGTTACGTGTTGAATGCGGATGTAAAGTCGATAGCCATAGACTTTACAATCGAGTCGAATGCGATAGACTTTGCAATCCGAGTCCGAACATATTCTACTTCGAACAGATTTAGCTTTAAGGTCGTACCCGGTTCAACTTCAGCATAGAGTCAAATGTCTTCGGTTCAGCTTCGCATAGAGTCTCGTTTTTCGATTCATCATTCACGTTCAGTCTAGAATTAGTCAGAATTGACAGACTTCTGATGTAGAACAAACTTCGACACTAAAGTCTGGCAGTCTTCAGACTTTGAGTCTTGAGTCTAGCAATCTTCAGACTTTGAGTCTTGAGTCTGGCAGTCTTCAGACTTTGACACAGAATTCTGGAAATCTTCAAAATATACTCTGGACATGTGTTACGTTCAGTCTTCTAGTCGTCTTCGCACTTTGACAATATCATTTACATGTTCTATCATCTGCATGGTCTATTACTCAACCATCAAACATGTTAGTAGCATTTGATTTATTTTGTCATCTTCAAAATATCATAAGGGATTTCCATAACAATCTCCCCCTTTTTGATGATGACAAAACAATCTCTGAATATGCAGATTTGTAAACATGCTTTTTAAAAATATTAATTTAAATCAAAGGATATCAGAAGATAACAAATAGATTGAGCATAACAATATATAGAAAAATAATCTCAGCTCAATATTATGCCATAGATAATATCAACCAATCAACACATATGTATATTCATATCTTCTCCCCTTTTTGTCATAATCAAAAAGCGATAACAATAGATTCACATAAAGAATATAAAATGACATATAATTTCCAAAAAGATCAGCTTTTATAAAACAAGTCAAATATTAAAAATATGCAATATAGCTCACTTCGATCATATATATCAGTAAATATCCAATAAAAATCACAGATGCATCATGAAATCCATGTACCATTTTTGTCATAATAAAATGATAATATCAGTAAGAGATTTGTTAATGACAAAAGGTAATAAAAGATGCACTAATCGGATTTTTTTTTGAACAAATTCTAACACATTTACCTTTCATTCAATTCATAATATGATAACGATCAATCCAAAAAAATTTTCCATAATGGATTAAAGCTCCCCCTCAATTTGTTGCCTTTTGAGATGATCACGATTCTTTTCCTTTTCTTTTGGATTTGATTTCTCCCCCAATCTTCATAGGAGATATTTTCTGATTGCACCAAAATCTGCGTAGATTTGTAATCATTCTTGCCTTATTGAATTTCCTACAATCAACTCATTTCCCTTTTTGGTATCCATCAATTTGGATCCTTCCTTGATGTTAGAGCAAAATATATAATCTCCATAAACAAATATTCTTTATTAATTCATCATAACAAAGTATTCAAAGAAAGAATATTATGCACAATGATATTTTGAAAAATAAATTCCCACTTAGTCATAGTACGATAAAAACAGAGAAAATAAAATCTTTGAATATCTAAGAATATCTTGCATCATCACGTAAAACAGATTTTCACTTTGCAAAATATGATTAAATTTGAGAGTATAAAATTAAACCAAATAAATTCTTTTGTCTTTAAGCATGATATCAAAAATGATCACACGTATCAAATTAAATTTCGAATCACAAAAACAAATCATATGATTCTTTCTTCAATAAAACAAAATATGATCATTATAAAATCTGAATCAATCAATGATATATCAAATTTCAAGCATAATGAGAATTATGTGCCCAAAAACATTCCTTACCAACTTCTTCTTTTCCTTCATTTCCTCAATTTCCTCATCGGATTCTAAGTACGTGTCCGAGTCAGACTTTGATTTTAAGTACGTGTCTAAGTCAAATTTTGATTAAGTACGTATGCAGAACCGGACTCAGATTCTGAATGTGCCATCAAGCATAGATTTTCTTGCTCATCATCTTCTTTTATTGTTCTTTTCTGGCCATTATGCTTGTATTTTCTTCCATCGAAATATGGTGGCCTTGTGTTGCTTTGTCCCTCCATAAGTCCTGGTGCCAAGATACTAGCCATAAAAGATCTTTAGCTCAAAAGTAAAAACACTTTTATAAACCGAGCACTTGACTCGATACCAATTGAAAGTGCTAGTATGAACACCTAGAAATGGTGAATAGGTGTATAAAATAAACCTTGGCAAATATATACGGAATAAAATAAACTTTGAGTAAAATAAAGGAGTTAGGGAAGAGAATAAGAACACAAGATTTATAGTGATTCGGCTTAATCCAAGCCTACGTCCACTCTCCCACGCTAACAGCCTTCTTGGCTGGATACTACTACGCAATCAAAAAGAGATTACAACTTCGAGTGCAAACACTTAGTAGTAAATCACAATATCTCACTAAGTCACTCTTTTGGTATTTCCCTCATGATTACAAACGTTTAAACTCTCAAGAGACAAGTATATGATCGAAAGTCGCTCAGACTTTGGAATTATAAATTCTACGCTCCGTCTCTTACTTGCTCATCGATCCGCGATCTCTGAAATACTCCTCCACTTCCAAACTACCCGTTGGACAGTATCACGAAGAATCGTCTTCCAATATACCCATTGGACAGCTCGTATCTAGAAGATTTGGTAGCCGTTGAGTGACAAAGGTATAATCCCAAATTGATTCCGATAGCCCATACAAACGAAATCTTGATTTCCATAAGTAAAGCTTATTCGTATAGAAAGTTCTTGTCTTCAAGTTCCAATCATCAATCAAATAGATTGAGTTAATCAAATCAATCTTGATGTGGAATCCAAACCAAATCACTAGCCGTTATATGATTGGGCTTGAGTTACGATCTGTTGAATCTGGATGTAAAGTCTGATAGCCATGGACTTTACAATCGAGTCCGAATGCGATAGACTTTGCAATCGAGTCGAACATATTCTACTTCGAACAGATTTAGCTTTAAAGTACGTACCCGGTTCGGCTTTAGCATAGAGTCTCGTCTTACGGTTCGGCTTCAGCATAGAGTCCGTCTTCGATTCATCATTCACGTTCAGTCTAGAATTAGTCAGAGTTGACAGACTTTTGATGTAGAACAAACTTTGACACTAAAGTCTAGCAGTCTTCAGACTTTGAGTCTTGAGTCTAGCAATCTTCAGACTTTGTGTCTTAAGTCTGGCAGTCTTCAGACTTTGACACAGAAGTCTTGAAATCTTCAAAATATACTCTGGACATGTGTTACATTCAGTCTTCTGGTCGTTTTCGCACTTTGACAATATCATTTACATGTTCTATCATTTGCATGGTCTATTACTCAGCCATCAAACATGTTAGTAGCTTTTGATTTATTTTGTCTCTTCAAAACATCATAAGGGATTTCCCTAATAGTCCCCACTCCAACCTCTTGAGAAGGTGGGGATTCGAACCCTCCACCTCCCCGTTCCATGAGGAAGGGTGGCCACTGGGGCAAACCCCAGTGGTTAGAGAGAGAGAGAGTGAGAGATTAAATACCTCAAAGGTAGGATAAATTGAAAGAATTAGTGAATAAGCGGAGTATAAATCCATGGGCGATTATCATCTTTTATTTTAATATGGACAAATGGCATATATTTCTCCAACCGCTTCAATTTTCACAGGGGACGAGAGTTTGACTTACAGTCAACAAAATAATAAACGATAAAAAAAATTGATGACTTTTTTGTAATCATATCTGTAACTCAATCTGAATATGAAGCAAGTTAATTACTATCCACTCAAATCAGGAAATAATCATATCAGCAGCCCAATATAAAAATGTAGCAAGTTAATTACTATTGATTAAATTTCTGATCTAACATCTACTCAAATTCCATAAATACCATATCTATACATCTATATATACCCACTTCCGGGGGCACATGACACATATCTTCCACAATTGTCTCTAATAATCAAGCTCGGATTTCCTCCCTATAATCCTAAAAAACTCTCTAGACAATCATACCTCAGGTAATTAAGCCAACATACTTGGAAATGGAGAAGGGCCAAGCCAAGCTCAGAGCATCGGTCATTCTTTTGGTGATTGCATCTAGTAGGTTTCTCTCATCTCTCGTTTATTATTATTATTTCTAAATGTAGAACTGCACTAATGAATTTTCCAAACTTCCCTTCTTTTAAGGTCTTGCTGTCTCACAAGCTAAGGAAGGAAGAGTATACTGTCTTCATGACGGTAATGGCAAAGCTGATGTTTGTACTACCGGGTTTCGTCCCATCGTTATACGTGGCCACTGTTCATGTGTTCCATCAAAGCGCCAGGATGCCTCGGCTAGCAAGGAAGGAGAAGTCATTTGTATTCCAGAGACGTGTTCTACGGGGTTTCATCCCATCGTTGCAGACGGCAAATGTAAATGTGTACCCAATCATTGATGCGTGTTGTGAATGCGTAAGAAGAGAGGGAGAAAGAATAAAAGGGAATAAGAGAGATTTTTATAAATCGATTTGGCTCTTATTGAAATGGGTTGATGCTATTGAGTATTTCACTTATCCTTTTTGGTGGTCTCGAAAATTTCCAATGATTGAAATCGATGAATTTCAGGCATTGCTGTTAGATTCCACTGTTATATTAGATAATTTGATAAGAAAAAATGATGATCGTACTCCTTGTATGTTAGACAAATGGTTGGAGATCAATAAGAAATACAAATTTGATATTTGGTCTCAAAGACGAACTCCAGAAAGAGTGCCACACTCGATATGTTTGGGATTTGAAGTTGATAGCTAAGAAATCAAGATGTATTTAGCACATTGTATATTGACAGGAAAAATAAAGTGCTGAAAATGAAGATGAAAGGGAATTGTGAGGAAATTATCGATGCTTTTCTGTTCACATTCATGTCTGACCAAGGTTCGACAGTGAAGCTATTGCGACTACAAGAAGTCTCGTCCGTCAAAGGCAGGAATGAGCGATAACTTACATATTGCCATGAAAGTAACTATGGATGGCGCTATTGACACTCGCTATACGACTAAATCCACTCTATTTTCATTAGAAATGTAGTATTATCATCAATTTCATTTGCAATCTAAAGTGGTGGCTCCTAATTGATTTCTTTTCCTTCTTGGTTTAGTTTTTAATATTCTGCATGGGATCTAGTTGTCATGATTAAAGATGTCATATGCTTATTTTTGTTTATGGTGTTTCGTCAAATTTGAAGTTATTGCTATTTAGAAAAAATAATTTGGTCTCTTCTACATCACTGTTCTTATAACAACTTATCTCTAAAAAAAGTTTACTTTCTTATGAATTTTTGTTTTAAAATTTTGTTAGTTCGAAATATATATTGTCTCTATATGTACTATATCAAAGAATTTGTCTTTTTTTCATTACTATTGGCGCGAAGCTTTGACACGGAGCGTGTAAGACATTATAGGAGAGTTTAGAAAAACACTAAAACATTAACATGAAAAATTTATGCAACATCTTGATATTGTTCATAAACACTCCGCAAATGATGTTCATTTTTTCAATCCATAATAATGAGATTCCTATGGTATTGTACATAAAATTCTTATCTTATGCAAAATTTTGATATAATTAGATTTCATCTTTTGAAATTTCATGAATAGGAACGTAACTTTGATTTTGTCTTGGAAAAGCTTTAAAGAGGCTTTTTGTTTATCTTTTTGTGGCATCATCCAATCATCCCATAAAATATATATGTATATAAAAGACAATCGACATAAAAGGTCTCATGGTGATATACACAACAAAAAGGTAAAAGCTTATAAATGCGTGACTATGTTAAAAAGTTATCTATGTTAAATCTTTTCAACATTTTTACCAGACAATTAATTTATAAATCTGCGCGACAATGTTGAAAATAAGTAGGTTTCTTCGAAATTTCTCCTTTCAAGAAAACTAATTTTTATAAAAGTTATACCTAAAAATAAAGAGAAACCATAATGCATATAATATATATGGGAGATTCACAATAAACAAGTAAAAAATATGTGACATTATTAGTTATGACAACTAAATCCTACATAAAAATAGAAAATCTAACAAAAGAAGGATAGTCAATGAATTGGGGGCTACCACTTTAAATTGCAATTGAATAATTAAGGGCAACTTTGTCTTTTTAATGAAAATGGGGTGTATTTTGTTGTATAAGGGGTGGAAATAGCTCCTCCCCCGCCCTTCAATAATTACCTACTAATTTAAAATCTTTATCCTAATAAGAGATCCATAAATTATTATAAATGCAATTACAGGAAATTGTCCAAAAAGTCCTACATTCATTGTACACCAGTCAATTTAATCATAAAAACTTTTTAATCGAGCAAATTTATTTATAAATATTTGTTATCATTTGGTAATTCAATATTAAACCTTTTAATTTTGACTAGATATCATTTTTTTTAGTCGGTAGTCGGATATCATCAACATGAACAATTTTTTCCAAATTCTTTTACTTTTGATTATATATATATATATATATATATATATATATATATATATATATATATATATATATTACTTTTTACATAGGGCGATGTTTGCTAGCCATTGGCTGAGGGACAACACCCCCACTAGCCCTTCGCCCCTATTGACGTCATGTAAAAACAAAGAAAAAAAAAAAGAAATGAAAGAAAAAGTAAAAGGAAAGGAAAATAAAAATAAAAAAGACAAAAGAAAAAAAGTTCGGGAATTTTTTAAAGAAAAATTACAAAAATTCTCCAAATAAATGCCAGCCAAGCCACGTAAAATGAAAGGCACTTATTCAACAACTATTTTAGGGATCTATAATTAAATTAGTAAAAAAAACTACATTTGTGTCACGTCCCGAACCTCGAGCGCGCCAACATCCCGCCATGGTCATGCAAATGCGACATTCCCAGGTAGTGTCACCGACCTCATTAATTTATTATTGTATAAGCGGAACGTATTATAGAACCCCTGACAAAAACTCACGAGATATGAAAGCAAGAAACCAACTCATTTATAAACAAACATGCTTTCAAAGGTAACCACACTAGGGTTTACACATATACCAAAAAGGGACAGTCTACAAAAGGGATCAGTCCTATGACCACTGGTCAGACTCGTTCTGCGATCCCACTTCTAATTGATCAGCCTATGAGGGTTCCACTATCTATGGTCCTGAAATTTTGGCCCACAACAAAGTGAGACATTGTCTCAGCAAATTCAACCTCCTAAACCCATATTAGAAAGAAAATACGCCCAAGGGTGGCCTAGCCACACCACATAGAGAACTTACCTCGCCTCAATTCATTCTTGCAAATTAGCACAATTCAAATCACTCAATCATAGATTCCATCAATAATATCATTTCGAACGACCATACCAAACCGTTATAACACGTACCATACCATGTCACACGATTTCATCCCATAATCCAACCCATCAATAACACTAAACATGGATTTCAATTGTTATTCACTGCCACACAATGGCATAGCCTACTCGCAATTCAGCTACCTACTGACATATAGCCAAGCATCGCCTCCCCCTTGGAGCGCGGCTTCGTCACTACGTCGATGGCATTCTAGAAAGAGCATAAGTCAGTTGGCTTAGCCTCTATTGCGACCCGCATCCATTGTAAGAGGCATCCCATATAGGGGCAAGTCCGGCTCAACAGCCTTGGACAACTTCCTCTTAATTATCACACAACAAAATCATAATCAGCCCATGGACACTTTGCATTCCACTCAATGCTTCTACTTAAAATGGTGATCCCGACCATTTTTCTTCATATTAAAAACATCTAAGAAAATAGTTATGTGGGTACACAATCAAATTCGAACAAAAAAAAACTAACACCATTCTTTTTCTAACCCCACTATTTGATATAATACTTAAAATCCATTTTCGATGTCAAACCCGACACTCAAGATTTTCTGAAAAAATTATATATTTTTCACAATCACCACTCGTTTCACAATTCAGCAATCAAGCTGCACAAATCATCATTCGTTTTGCAATATTCACTCATCAAATTAATACTTTGAATACACAGCAGCGATCAGCACGAAATTTACGAGAAAATAAGGTCCCGAAATAATTATTTTGGAATTTATTAAATAATTAAATTTATTACAAAATTAATTAAATAATAATATTTTAATAATTTTGAATAATAAAATATTATTAAATTATTAAAAAAATTATGAAATATTTATTTAATCCAAAAGTAATTCATTTATGTCAAATCACCATTATACTAATATAAACAACAATTTAACCCTAACTAAACATACTTTAAATTAAACCAACATCTTAATCTAATTCACAAGTAAATAAACTAAACTAACCACCTAAGCTTACTTAGCTTAAACTAAGAATATCCTAAGCATAATTAACTTACTAATCAAGATTTAGTGAGTTAAACTCACCCGATTAACGAACTGAGCGGACCAAAACGATGGGGACGCCATAGCGAACAACTTTCGTCAAAAGCATTCGAGGTTGGGAAGCCGGCCAAAACGGGGCTGTGATACCCATTTTTTGCTACTATTTGTGGCCAAGAAAGGGCGGATCCGATGCCGGTTTGGGTCGAAATGGATGGAGGAAGACCGACGGGTGGCGGCGGCGGCTTGCACGAGCCTGCGGCGGCGGACGGCGACAAGCGGCAGTTGGTTGGTTGGATGTCGACGCTGGACAGCGAACGAAGTAGTGATGGAAGGGGCGGAGCAACTCGAGCGCGGGACGGCACGCGCAAACGGGCGGCGACAGCGACAGTGACGACGAGGACCTCTAGCGGTGTTGGCAACGATCAATCGAGCGGACAAAGGGAGTCGAACGGGGCTCTTTGGACAACGGACGAAGGGAGAGGCAACACCGGCGAGCTAGCATGCGGGTGCGAGGCTCGTGGATGGCGGCGCGGCGACGAGTGGCCGAGCGAGCGGCGAAGGCGACCGGTCGAGCGGTCGGCTCGGCTGGTCCAATCAGTTGAGCTCCTCTCTCTCTCCTCTTTTTAAAATCCAACAAGCTTCTTGATTCAAGGAAGAAGATGATGTTGATAGCCCACCTTTCCAAGAGCCAATCCCCACCATCCACTTGTCAAGATCTCTTTCAATTTGGCCCAACCATCATGATATCACCTGATGTCATTTTCCACTAACTCAACCCTCCACAACATCTTCCAATGAATGTAAATTTCATTTTCCGCCGAGGCATGAAATCTTGTACATTAATTTCTTCAATTCCATTCAATTCACTTCCAATTGATTCCAATTGAAGTCCATAAAATTAATCCAATGTCACTACACTTTAATTCACATATTTACTTAACTATAGAACCATCTTTGATCTCAAAAATACCACCAAAAGCGGGCCTACCAATTTTCCAAATAAAATTAACCATACTTTGATTATTTTGCTAAAAAACTCGGCTTGCATGAAAAATATTCCGAAGATGAGTTAATGATCCTAAAATGATTTGTAACACACCCGAACTTCCAATTTCTGAATTTGATCTCAATTCACAGTTAATTTCACTCCAGTACGATATTAGCGCATCCTAATCTACGAGGTAGCTTTTAAAAATTTTCGTGCATTTGACCGGTGGTTGATCAAGCCACAATATACATTTTTGACATATTGGCGACTCTCGGTTGTCAGGGTAATCTCAAGGTTTCAAATACGGACACAGGGTACCCGATCAACAGAAAAGTCGGTCTAATGCCAATCGACAAGAATTGTGCGATCTGGTGGAATCACCCACACTTGATCACATGCCTCTGTCGAGTTGACCTATCTCCGATCTCAAATCGATTTTTAATTGTGCCGTAATGACCCTTGTAGATTAGCTCGGTCGAAAGGTCACTTCTGGTCAAATTCTCGAGTCTTATGCGGTATAATCTCTTAACGGCTTCACTTGATAAACTAGTTTTCACATGAGTGGCTGACTCAAGGAAAAGAACTATATGCGTGCCAACGAAATACCCGTCTCAATTTATTGAAAATAGAATTGGAAAATCGGGATGTCACAATTAGCAAATCATTAAAAGGTTTAAGACAAATTATAAAATGGTCAAAAGGTTTATGACCCAATTGGTAAATTGAAATGTAACACATTTGAAAAATCGTTGTGTCACGCCCCCCAAACCTCAAGCACGCCAACATCCCACCTTGGTCATGCAAATGTGACATTCCCAAGTAATGTTGCCGACCCCATTCATTTCTTCTTGCGCAAGCGAATGTATTATAAAACTCCTAACAATGAAATACAAGATAGAAAAGCAAGAAGCAAATTCACAACCAATCACTTACATAAACCAACGGAGTTACAAACGAAGGCCTGCAACCAAAAGTCCACAAAATACCGGCTCTTAAAAATGAAGCTGTCCCTACGACCTACAAGTCGGACACGTTCTTCAATCCTCATGACTTCACCTCTGTAACTCCTCGAGGTCAACCAAAGCTATCTAGCCGCTCCGTCTACCAGGGACCTGAAATTATAATCCCAAAACCGGGATGAGACAATGTCTCGGCAAGTTCAACCCCTTAAACTCCTATTAAAAAGAAAATACGCCTAAGGGTGGCCTAGCCACATCATAAATAGAACTTACCTCGCCTTAGTTCCTTCTTGCAGATTAGCACAATTGGTATCACACAATCTCGGGTAGTAGTAATCATTCAAACAATTGGAATGACATCACTTTCATATAAATCACGGTCGCACTTAGCACGCATTTCAATTATTATTCATTGCTACACAATAGCATAGTCTACTCGTAGTTCGACTATCTATTGACATTAATGCAGGCATCACCTGCCCCCATGTAGCGCGGCTTCGTCATTACGTCGACGGCATTCCCAAAGGAGCATCGTCTCCCCCTTGGAGCACGGCTTTGTCACTACGCGGATGGCATTCCCGAAGGAGCATGGGTCCAATTGGCCTAGCCTCTACTATGACCCAAGCCACATCACTCTGTTGACGGCATTTCTAAAGGAATAAAGGTCCAATTGGCATAGCCACTTTGCGGCCGAGCCACGTCACTCTGTTGACGGCATTTCTAAATGAATAAAAGTCCAGTTGGCATAGCCACTCGTGACCGAGTCTTTCAACTAGCACACGACAATTCAATAATCAATTGCACAAATCATCACTCAATTTGTAACATCTAATCATCAAATTCATAATCTGAATACATAGTAGTGATCAGCACCAAATTCGAGAGAATTTAGGGACCCAAAATAATTTTCAGAATTTATTAAATAATTAAATATACTTCGAAAATTAATTAAATTTACTTCAAAAATTAATTAAATAATAATATCCATATTTTTCACAATTCACACTCAATTTATAATATTCAATCATCAATTTCAAAATCGACTACAATGCAATGACCGGCACGAAATTCTAAGAATTTAAGGTCCTAACAAAATTTTCAGAATTTAATAAATAATTAAATTTATTCATAAAATAATTAAATAATAATATTTTAATAATTTCGAATAATAATATATTATTAAATTATTTAATAATTTCGAGATATTTAAATAAATCAAAAGTAAACTCTTTTATGTCACATCAAGGTTTATATTAATATAAACATTCACTTAACCTTAAGTTAAACACATTTTAAGTTAATTAAGCACCTTAATATAATCTACACTTAAATAAATTAAACTAACCACATAATAACACTTAACATAAACTAAGCACACCTAAAGCATCATTAACCCTCTAATCAAGGTTTAGTGAGCTAAACTCACTGAATTAGCGAGCCGAGCAAACCAAAACAATGGCGACGCCGAGGGGAACAACTTTCCTCAAAGCGGCCCAAGCATTTGGGGTCGGGAAGCCAACCAAAACGGGCCAAAACCGAGTTGCCATACCCATTTTTGCAGCTACTAATTTGGGGCCGAGAAGGGCGAATCCGGTGGCTGGTGAGGCGCGAAACCGGCGGAGAAAAGCGACGGCAGCTTGGGCGGGCTGATGGGGAGGTCGATGGTGGCGGAGGGAGCTCCGGCAAAGCCCAAGCCGCTCGGACGAGCTGCTGGAACGTGGGCTGGCACGAACGAGGGCGACGTCAAGCGGTGGCTAGGCGTGCGGGCAACACGCACACGATCGGGCAGCAATGGTGACGGCTCCAGCAACGTGCAGCAGTGTCGAGCGGGCGAAGGGGGCGGGCATGCAGGCTGGGTGAGCTACTGGTTTCTGTTCAGCTCTCTCTCTCTCTCCTCCCACCAAGTTCCAAGACAACCTCGTTGAATCAAGGAAGAAGATGAAGTGAAAGCCCACATTTTCAAGAGCCAATCTCCACCCTCCACTTGTCAAGATCTTAGATGCACAAGCCCCACCATGACATCACTTGATAATGTCACACTCCACTATCTCCAATCTCTCACAACCTTATTCCAATGGGTCAAATTTCATTTTCCGCCAAGGCCTAAACTCTTGTACATTAAATTCTTCCATTCTATTCAATTCTCCTCCAATTGAATCAAATTAAAGTCCATGAAATTAATCCAATATCACCACACTTCAATTCACATCTTCACTTGGCCATAGAACCAACTTAAGTCGCAAAAGCACAACCAAAGGCGGCCTATTAATTTCTCGAGCCAAATTAGCCACACTCTGATTGCATGAAAAATCTTCTGAAGATGAGTCAATGTTCCTAAAATGATTTGTGACACACCCAGACTTCCAATTTCTAAATTCGATCTCAATTCACAGTTAATTTCACTTTGGCACGATACTAGCGCATCCTGATCTATCGGGTAGCTTTTAGAAATTTTCGTGCATTTGACCTGTGATTGATTAATTCAAACCACAATGTACATCTTTAACACATTGGCAACTCTTGGTTGTCGGGATAATCTCAAGGTTTCAAACATGGACACGGGGTACCCAAACGACAGAAAAGCCGGTCCAGTGCCGATCGACAAGAATTGTGCGATCTAGTGGAATCACCCACACTCGATCACATGCCTTTGTCGAGTCAACCTATCTCCGGTTTCTAATCGATTTTTAACTGTGCCATAATAATCCTTGCAGATTAACTCGATCGAAAGGTCGTTTCTGGTCAAATTCTCGAGTCCAATGCATTAGAATTTTTAATGGCTTCACACGATAGACTAGTTATCCCATGAGTGATCGGTTCAAGGAAAAGAACTATATGCGTGCCAACGAAATACCCGTTTCAATTTATTGAAAATAGAATTGGAAAATCGGGATGTCACACGTTGTACAACATGTTTAGGACTAAGGTAGCACAATCGAAAGATACAAGACTAAATTGACTATCGTAAAATAGGTTTAGGATTTTTGGGACAATTTTCCCTAGTTAAAGGTATGAAAAATCAAGTCTGTATATCGTGTCTAAATGACATGCTCACTTCATTTAATTAAAAACTTTCTTTTATATTTTAATATTTGACACATAAACCATTTATTTTTCATTACTTACATGCAAATTTGCATTACTTGAGAGGTTCGCAATTCACAATAATGACAGAGAATGAAAGCCTAGAGACAACAATATGTCAAATAAAGGGTCATGATAGCGCATATAGCTGAACTTTGTTCAGTTTTATTTAATCAAGTACCTCAATTTCAAATTGGCTTAATGTGAAGCCTTCTTTAAATTAGAGAAGTTCTTTTTTATTCAATCATTAACCAACAATTGTTAGTTTTAAGACTCGATTACATTTTCATGATAAGTTTTAAAACTTCATGAATTGCTTTGTCGTAGACACATTATGAATACACTATCCAATCAATTGTATGATTTTTCCTACATTCTAGATCATAACTTGGCGCCTATAGAAGATCCGAAGCCTACTAGTAAGGGAGGATAGACAAGTGTAGAAACCATTGAAAGGGTTAACAAGGAGAAGAGACGAATTGCTTTGTCGTAGACACATTATGAATACACTATCCGATCAATTGTATGACTTTTCATTGAAATGAAGCCGATCGAGAGAAATTTGGAACGCACTAGAATTCAAATATAAAGCAGAACAGCAAGGTACCAATAAATATTTGATTGCAAAGTATTTTGATTTCAAGTTTATTGATACCACACCGGTGTTGGAACAAGTTCATGAGTTGTAAGTACTAACAAATAAAACCCGTGCTCTCAAGATTGATATTTTAGAAGCTTTTCAAGTTGGACCAATAATTGCAAAATTACCTCCAAGTTGGAAAAACTATGGAAAAAGGTTGATCCACAAGTCAAAAGACAACATCTTGGAGCAAATACAGAAACATCTTCGTATTGAAGAAGAGTCATATTTACATGATAATTTTGTTTTGCATGCCTCCAAAAAGTAGCAAAAATTAAATAGGATACAATTACACTATCTAAAATGCCCCCAAAAGCTAACGGAGATAGTATAAGGACAACAGCGCATAATTATAACAATTTTCTTGAATTAAATGAAAGAAACAAAATTTTAGGAGTGAAGTGTATTATCATGACAAGTTTCCAAACTTTAATTATACCAATTGACATTGAAATTTCTTCTTATATCTAGAGCTAGCAAAGTTGATTCTACATTTCCTGAAAAATAGCTTATTTCACGAGTGAAAGTTTGTGACACATGAAAGTCAAGTAACTAAACATCAAAACTAATTACTTCTCGATGTCGGTTGCGGTGAATTAATTATAAAGGAAACACCGTTCCTTTCGAGAAGAAGGATCCCTTTCAATTCAAAAGTTGACCAAGGATCGACGCGACAGATGATTTCCATGTAGAAAAGACTTCCTACACCTGGCTCGATGCATAAGGAACTTTTTACACCTTTTTCTAATAGCTCCCGGCATGTCGACTTTAGCTGCTTGACCAAGGATTGAGTTAACAGACAGGTTATAATGTATGACGAACTTGCAGCACCAAATGTAGCCAAGCCAAACGCCTGAAAGTGACATAATTTAAGGCGAAAAAATTAGTGATTTGATTGCAAAATCTACTAAAATTCGGTCATGAAATATACGTCTTGCACAAAGGAGAAGAGTAATCAACTCGAGAAGTGAGATTCTTTCAAGTTTCTCTGTTTCCCAGTAGATCCCCTTGCGTTAATTTTAGTCTCTACCTTTAACCGATAATCTTTAACATCAACATTAAATGGACACCTCGTAAATTCAGTGAAAATATTGGTCAAAAAAATTTAGTGAAAATATAAAAGCGGTAGAATCTCCACCTTTGACCAACTATCCTTAGCATTGGGAAATGAAGATGTTCTTGCATTAATTACTGTAAAATAGGATACATCATTTATATGTTGAAAATCATTTAAGAGTCCTCTGCACTTAAGTAACTACTCAATGCTTAATATTTATATTTGTTGCCTTTTTATTTGTGAAACCAACTTCAATTGTCCTCCGATTGAGTCGATATTCTCTAATTCTAATATTCTATGACCTAACGCGTTGTCCATTATCTTAAGGTATTAGTCCACTCAGATGAATCCCTTCAAAATTCTCTTTAAATAATAGCGAGAGTCCTAAAACTTATTACGATAACATGCTAAAGTTGTAAAACTTTCATTTTTGCATTTAAGTCCAAAAATCGATCACAATCATCCCATTTAGTCCTTTGCCGGCTTTTCTTGAATGGAAAATTTACTTAAGGCATTTTATGTTAATTTTTCCTTTAGCTTTAGCACGGGTGATGGGATGCGGTCCGGCAATTTGTACCTGCAAAGTTTTTTTTTTTTTTTTTTTGGTCGAAAAGAAGTGACGTGGTATTCTTACTTAAAAGGAGAATTACAAGATAAAAGCGGACTAATGTCCGAACATAATATGTTCCAAAGAGGCAATGGCGGGTTAATCCACCAGTTGAAAGGGAGCTTGTTCGCTCGATGAGAACGTGCAATCCAGTCCGCAGCCCGGTTTTCTTCGAGTGTACAGCATTTCACTTGGACATTCACACACGGCCCAGCTCTTGTTTGCATTTTCTGACCGCTTCTTTTAAATTCCACTAAGAATTGGCCCGGCCCATTACTTGGTCAACTGCTGGACTACAATCAGATTCGCAAATCCAACGAAGCGGTTGACTTCTAAAGTCTCTCACGTGCTGCCTTTGGAAGTCTTGGATATAAAAGAAACCGTGGAAGAGGGCGTCGAGTTCGCCTCCTGCGAAGAAGAAGCCCTAGAAGTGCTCGCGAAACCCTCGACCATCAACCCCGACGAATCCCTCACAACTCTAGCCATTGAGCAAATAAACTTGCCTTGAATCCAAGATGCATCCACATTCAGCTTCAGTTCTGCTCGATCCGGGGGTTTCCATCTCAGAGGTAAGTCTCGATTAGGGTTTGGTTGATTCTTTCTCTTCTGTCCTTGAGTACAAAGTGAGTGCTGTTCTTGCGCACATCTCAGTGTATCAGCCGAATTCAGTGCTTTTGCTCGGAAGATCCAGCCGTTCCTTGCCTTCTAGATATACAGAGGATCAAACCTGTATATTCCCGGTCAATGTATGTCCTTAGTTGTGAGAAAAGCTTCCATTATCCACTTATCGCTCGAGTAATCTCATTTGTTGGACTTAAACCCCTGCAAGTTGAATCTGCCCATATGCGTTTGGTCCATTTACACAAAAAGAAGAGATGTTCAGTTGATTCTACCTTCATACAGCAAATTGGACTAAGTGGATCTGTGATGATTTTTCTTCTGTGTAGATTTTCCCTCGTGGGGATGGCATTTTGACATAGCGCCCAGAGGAAAGTCTTGATTTTCGGTAAAACTTCAAGGCTCCAGATTCTTGTCCATAAGGTACGTGGCGATCGAAACGAGCATGAGGCCTTATTTATGTTTTGCTGTGAATTGACTACAATTGCTCTGTTGTAGCCGCTTTTAACAGTAGATTTCCCAGTATTGTTGCCTGTCCAAACTAGATAATCTGGATGTGATAGTGGGTTTAGTGGAATAGCCAGGATCTCATTGACAATATCTTCGTTATACAGCTATTGAATCTTTTGAACATTCCACTCTCTAGAATTTTCCTGTATGAGTTCGGAAACCATCGGGGTTACGTTATATTGCTTTGTCCACCCCTTACCTCTTGCATCAACCATTTATCTTGTCGAATACGAATAGATTTACCATCCCCAACTCGACCATTTGATGTTTTCTTTAATTGTATCTCGCCAACAATCAAACTCGCCATCCCCATGAGGGACATTGTCTAGTGCTCGTTGTCAGAGGTCCCGGTGGGAAAATAGAGTCCTTTCAGCACTCTACTACACAATGCGAGAGGAGAATTTGATAGCCTCCAAACTTGCTTGCCTAGCATGGCATAATTAAAGGTAATCAAATCTTTGAAACCCATTCCTCCTTCATCTTTACGAGTTTTCATTACCTCCCACTTTTTCCAATGAATTCCCCTTTTCTTATCATCTTTTTTCCACCAGAATGATGCAATTCGCTGTTCAATGGATCTCGTAGATAGATACTGGTAGCTTAAAGATGGACATAGCATGCATAGGTATGGACTGAACAACGCTTTTAATCAACACCTCCTTCCTTGCCTCGGTAAGTAATTTCTCTTTCCATCCTTCAAGCTTTGTATTGACCCTAGCTAATATCCATGCAAAAAGTTCTTTTTTTGATTGGCCCCAAAATCTGTAGGAATGCCTAAATACTTCCCTGTTTTTTCAAATACCGGAACCCTTAATTCTATGGCCATGTTTCTTTTCAATGTAGAGGGACAATTAGCACTAAAATACACCCCTGATTTGTTTAAGTTTATAGCTTGTCCCGAAACATAGTAGTACTGTTTCAATATCAATGCCAGGTTTTGACATTCCATGATAGTACCATCCATAAAAAAGATAACATCATCCGCAAACAATAAATGTGATAGTCTAGGACAAAACCTGTTCAACTGAACTCCTTTGAGGCTGCCATCTATAATAGCTTTATGCATCAGCCAAGTGAGAACATTAGAGACCAAAATAAATAGATAAGGTGAAAGAGGGTCGCCTTGTCTCGGTCCCTTGAGGGATGGAAAAAATTGGTAGGTTCTCCATTAATCTTCATTTGAAAGAAACTATAGACACACATTGCATTATAAGTGTGATCCAGTGTCCACAAAATCTCATATGCTGCATACAATCCCTCAGAAAATCCCATTCAATTCGATTATATGCTTTCTACATGTCTAGTTTAAGGATGGCCTGATGTTTGTGCCTCTTTTTTGTGATGCGCAGTTGGTGTAATACTTCCTGCACAATAAAGATATTGTCTTGTATCTGTCTACCTTGGACAAATGCACACCGCTCCGGTTCAATAATAGCAAGTAACCACTTCTTTAGTCTGTTTGCTAGAAGTTTTGAAATTACTTTGTAACTGAAGTTGCATAGGCTGATAGGTCTGTATTGACTGATGGTTTCAAGGTTCTTCACTTTAGGGATTAAGGAAATATGTGTCTGGTTGAGTATGGGATCAAGAAACCCCTGTCTCGGAAAAAATTCAGAACTAAGCGGAACAGGTTAGTTTTTATATTATCCCATGATTTTTGATAAAACATACCATTGAAACCATCCGGGCCGGGAGCTTCAAGTGCTCCCGTTTGAAAAAAAAACTTCTTGGACCTCCTCAATCGTAGGTACAGCCACAAGATCATCATTCATGTGTTGTGTTATAGGTGAGGGACATTGGGTGAGAATAGGTTGGTATTGCCTTGGGCCCTCAAGTATATAGCTCTTTATAAAATGATAGAATATGGTTGCGGATTAGATTGGATCTCTACACCATTGTGCATCTTCAATTTGCAACATTGTTATTCTATTTCTCTGCCTCCGTTGGATAGTTGATGCATGAAAAAATCTGGTATTCTTGTCTCCCATTGCATCCATTTAATCCAAGATCTCATACCCCAAAATTGTTCCTCTTGTCTCGTGTAGTTTTTCTATCTGCTGAATAATGCTCTGTTTTTCCTTTCTGCTAGTGTGCTGGTCATCCCGATTAGTAAGTTCTATAAGAGCCATATTCAGCTCTTTTATCTGCAACCTAGCATTGGCAAACTTTTCTTTACTCCACTGTGCCAATACTTTTGATGTCTCCTTTAATTTTTCTGAAAAGGTGCATGGTGAAATAGAGTTAGATTTCCATGTTTGTTGCATGAGTTCATAATACTCTTCATGTTGTGTCCAGAAAACCTCCATTTTGAAAGACCTATTTGTCTTTGCCTTCCTAGGGTAGAGTCGGAGAATAAGAGGACTATGATCGATCCAATGGCTGGAAGGGCTTGTACTTGACTTGAGAAAAGGTAATTCTCCACTCTAAGGTGCATAGTGCTCTATCTAAACGTTTCTTCACAAGATCTTCCACATCTCTATTATTGGCCCATGTATATGCACACCCATGACTATCCATATCCATTAGGGAGAGGTCATTTATCATATTCTGAATGCTGCAATTCGACTATTATCCGCTTCTTTTTCCTAACTTTTTCCCACACATACAGAATGTCATTAAAATCACCCATGCAGATCCACGGCCAGGAACTATTCGGTTTAATGTGACCCAAAGTTTGCCACAAGGTTAGTCTCTCTCCAAAATTGGTAGATGCATGGATAAAAGTAATTTGCATATGTTGCCTGCTTTCTGGATCCATACAATCTACATCAATATAATACTTTGAACTAGTTTTTACCTTCAATAACACTTCCTCCGCCACATAAGAGCTAAACCCCCGCTGTTCTCGATGGATTAACTAGGAAAATTTTCTGGAAGAGTAATTTTTGCGAACTTTTTCCACCATAGTCTCTTTGTTTTTAGTCTCCATAAGAAATAAAATGCTGGGCCTTTCTTTAGCTGTTAAGGCTTTTAGCTCTTGAATTGTCGTGGGATTGCCTAGCTCTTGACAATTCCAACTAACAATTTTCATGACGTCACGGGTGGCTTATTAGGGCCAGCCACCGAGCCCATTATTGTCCTTTCGCAGCCCGTTTCACAAGAGTATCCAGAAATTCTTTATCATCAATGAGTAGGGGGATGTTCTCAGAATACATACGCTTTTTCGCCTTCGAACTTTCATATTCTTCTTCTTGCTTTTTCCTACTTTTGATAGGACTGAATTATGGGTTTCAGAGCATTGAACCAGTTTGCCATGATCTCTACCTTCATTACCATACCCTTCATGAAGTTGAACGATCTCTTTGCCAAGAGGACTATCAAGTCTTCTTTTGCTGCAAGCTCCCATTTGTATATCAGGGGTTATTTCATGGGCTGTCATCTCCATACCACCGGATTGGGAAGGTGTCACGGTATTGTTTCCTCCACATTAATATCTTCTTCAATCGGCCATAAAATCTTTCCCAATAAGGGCTATGCTCACTTGCTTTAGATTTCAACCAGGGCTCATAGGATCCAAGGTGACTGTTCATATGGAATTTCAGCACAATCGAAAGCATATGCCCTATTCTCCCGCAAGAATAACAGAAATGGGGAAGGCGCTCATACTTGAATTCCACCCTCAGTCATTTGGAACCAATATCCAGGATCGCCCCGATTTCAAAGGTGCGTTCGGAGTCAACTTCTATTCGACTCTTCCTCCTCTCTGCTGATTTCCTGTAGTATCAAGGCTAACTTCCATAACTTGACCGAGCCTACTTCCCAGATCTTTGAAGACTTGCTCTACTTTCCAATCAGGGGGAATGCCTCCAATACGCACCCAAAAGGCAGCTTTGGTATACTCATAACAATGCTCGGGTATTTCTAGTTCGCACCTTGTCTTAATACGAGCAAGTTACTAGAATACAAACCAGGGTGATGCCTTCATAATTCTCTCTTTCTCCTCCTTCGTTCGAAAAATAAAGGTAAATAACCCGGTTCTTTTTGTGCACGAGATAACATTATCAGCTTTCCACGCTTTTTCATAGTGGAAACAAATGCTGGGAAATTAACATTAGGTTTGGAAAAGAGCTTACCAAGGAGCGTACGTTCACATTCCTCCTTTTTTGTCGGAGAAATTTCAGGGGATACTTCTACAACGTCCTCCTCAGACCACAGGTAACCCAGTCTTTTACATAGTGCAGCCACTCTTAGTTCATTATCATCTTTTCTCTCCATCAATACTGAAGTACAATTTCGCTATATCAATCCACTAGCCCAGAAGATCGAGAATACCCTTCTTCCTCAAATACACTTAATCAATCAACCAGCACGAAGCTCAGAAAACTCATCTTCCGTGAATACGAGACAGCCAATCAACCCGCATTGAGACTCATCCCTTTCAACCGCTACTCCTCGACAATACCCGGGGCCATCGGCGAAGAAATCAACCATAGCAGAATAATTTCCAATCACCCGGATCCGAAGAGATTCAAAGATAATCCGAAGACTACGCTGCTAGATCTACACCAATGCATGAAGACGATGACTAGATCGGTGAACTCCACTTTGTTCGATTCACATTTTCTATTTCTACCCAGCATCATCGGGGATTTTTGTTTTTTTTTTTTTTATATGAGATAACGAAGTAGAGAACGGGGAAGGAAAGAAGGTTACGGATGCGAAAAAGGGGTTTAGGGTTTGGGAAAGGAAGCACTAACCATGTTTGTAGAGAAACATTCGCATGAAAGTCTTAGGGTAGAGAAGGGGAACACTACCATGGCGGTAGAGAGAGACTCGCAAAAGCGAGAGAATATTTCATTTCTCCAAAGAGAAGTTTTGTACCCTGCAAAGTTCAATCGCTCTTTTTTCACTTTTCGTTTATTCCTTTTAGTTTACAAATTACATTCCTAAATTTTTAGCTTTTTCTTAATTTTTCAGTCTTTTTCCCAATGTGGCACTAGGAGAAACTAAGTCATTTTGTGTCAACGGCACTGTTTTGGGTCTTGGCTAGCTCCATCAGCTTATTTATCGCCACATTTGATGAAAAAATTAATAGAAATAAGCCAGATCGGAACTTCTTCGTCCATCAAAAGCTAACCAAGCTAGCAGAATGAGTAAAGTGGAAAATGCATATAAAGATAGTTGTAAAAGTAAAGGGCATTGTCGTGACAAATTTTCAGACTCTTGATATAATTATCACCTATATCTAGAGCTAGCAAAGCTGATCGTGCATTTTCTGAAAACTTGCTAGTACCCGGCTTGAAAGTTTCGTGCACCGTACACAGTCAAGCCAAACATATGAGAGTCGTGTAATTAAAGCCGGCTAAACATTAAAACTAATAATTTGCCATTGTCAATTGTGGTGAATTAATTTTGAAGAAAAGTCATTTCCCTCTTTGTTCATTTCAAAGTTGACCAATGATAGACTTGACAAATGGTTTCCATGCAAAAACGGCTTTCTACACCTGTCTCGATGGAACTTTCCACACCTGCCTTTTTTCAGTGGAAAACGAATGGGTTAAAATTTATTGATTAAATATAGATGACATGACAAAAAAAAAAAAAAAACAATTCCTTTCGATCCCAAAGTTGACCAAGGATTGATTCGACAGATGATTTCCATGCAAAAAGATTTTTCTACAACTAACTCAATTCAAATAGAACTTTCCATGCCGGCCTTCTTTAAATGAAAAAGAATAAGCTAAAATTTATTGTTTAATACAAGCATATATATTCATCGATAGAGCTTTACATGTGTTTGTACAAAACTAAGGTTTTTAATCTGAATTAAGATCATAACCTGTGTATGAACCATATTAACTGCAATAAATATAGTACAATAATTTTAGGGCTTAAATCCATGAAAAGAAATTTCCTGAATAAAGTGTAATATCATGATAAGTTTCCAGACTCTTAATAGAATTATGTCAATAAACAGTGAAATTTCAGAAGTGGTAGCATCTTTACCCATATCCAGAACTAGCAAAGCTTTTAGGCCTCGAAAGTTTTGTGCGTCGTACGTAGTCAAGCCAAACACATGAAAGTCATATAATTTAAGGTAACCAAATATAAAAACTAATTCCTTGCCGTTGTCGTTTGTCATTAATTAATAACGAAGGAAATGCCATTTCCCACGAGAAAAAGGATACCTTTCAATTTCAAAGTCCGGTAAAGATCGACCCAACAGAGGGTTTCCATGCTATAAGAACTTTATACTCCTAACCCAATGCAAATGTAACTTTCCACTCCTGGTCATCTTTGAATGAAAAACAAAAATGAATTAGCTGAAATTTATCGGTTAAATATAGGGCTTAAAAGCATGGAGAAAAAAAGCTTTAAGACTAAAGTGCCCTATTATGACAAATTTTTGGACTCTTAAGATAATTAACCTCGTACCAGTCTTTCACCTATATCGCAAGTTAGCAAGGCCGATCGTGCATTTCCGGAAAACTTGCTTCTTTAACACACGAAGTTTATGTGCACCGTATGTAGTCAAGCCAAACACATGACAGTCACATAATTTACGGTAACTAGATGTCAAAACTAATTACTTGCCTTTTGTCGGACATGGTGAATTAATTATGAAGGAAACGCCATTTTTCAGTAGAAAACCAATTCCCTTCTATTCCAAAGTTGACCAAGGATTGATGTGACAAATGGTTTCCATGCGGAATGAACCTTCTACCCTTGGCTCATACAAATAAAACTTTCCAAACCTAGCTATCTTTACAGTACCTCGCATGTATGTCGAGGCATAGTTTTAAGTTACCATGCAAAACCACACAAGGTATTTTTACCTATATAAGTTCTCCCATTCCAATCTCAAGCGCTACCCATTATTTCTCTCCTTCTCCAATTTTTCCCATAAACACTTCTTTTCCTTCAATCTATAAGCATGTAGAATTATCCTTTTCTAAGAAATTGAATCGAAGCATTAACTTTCCAAGAGTACTCTGGAGGAAGATTTAAGCCGCGGGGCTGGTAAGCAACTCAGATGAGCGCATTTTCCCTAAAAAGGTTCATTTTTTTTTTTTTTTTTGGTAGAAGATACTTTGATCATACTTTGAAAATTACTTATCACCCAACGTGCTGAATAACTTTTATTGCAATAGAATAAGTTACTCGGAGTGATCAGTTCCTGTTCTGGGGCTAGGGATTGGTCACTTGATAATTCTGCCTTCTAATTTCAGCATTTTGAAAATATATCTTTCTCCCACAAACAAAACTTAATGGACCAGGCAAATCTTTCCCTTTAAAAAATACTGAAATTGTTGCTATTTTGGGATTTGTTGCTATTTCTAAGAAATTTAAAAAAAACGTAGTCAGTCCGGTCTATTTGATTCCAACCGGACCGAAAATCACCGGTTCCATTTTGAACCGATGCTCTCAAGAACCGCCTAGAACAGGCCGGTCCGATCCAATCTAGGCGATGCCCGATTCGATCAATCGGATATGCTCGCCCTTATAAGTTTCGACAAGTTCATAATTGAAATCAGTAATTTCTTAAACTGCTTGTAAAAGCAAGATTCACCCATTTAATGGTCAATAAATTTTCTCTAGAAAAATGCAACTTCAAAGCAGTCAAGAAATCAGTGAAATTCTTTCCATACGGTCATCTCTACGACTACAAAACATTTTCCCTCCCGAACTGCAGCCTCATTGGGGGAGTGAACAGGGGCGACGAAGCGACGTGATCGTCCGCCCATCTTCGCCATTTTCAGTCCAATTTCCCTCCAAAGCAATCTCTCTCTCCCTCTCTTCCTGAGCTTTTCACGCTGCCGGGTGGTGGGTCGCGCGCCGCTTGAGAAGAGAAGCGTCTCCCGGGTAATCAATTCTTGCTCATCGATCGCCTCTGCTCCTCTGTTTGTTGATCGTGACGAGTGCTTGGCTCCGATTCGCTGTTCTTTGATTACCCTTTTCGTTTCTGCGTCACGTGGGTTCTGGGTTTCCGGTGTTTCTGTGGGTGGCGATTTTTTCTGGGTTTGCTTGATGCGAGGTTGGTAGGAGACCGCTGGAATGTTTGTTCTGTTGTTTGATGCCCAACCGTTCGTGGAAAGGTCTCTGTGACCCTTCGTGAACAAAACAGTTACCCGTGCTTCTTTGCTCGCCGACTTTCAATCGTGTTTAGACAACTGGGTCAAATTTTCCTGAGGAGACGTTGCCTTGTCGTGTCTTATGATGGGTCCTGTTTTGATGAGGCTTTTTGTGGTTTGATATGCAATATGAAGGCCAGTGTGACTCATTAGAGTTTTTCACTACTAATGTGATATGTTTATGGGCGTCGAATTCGAAAATTGAAGAGGCTCTTGTCAGCGGATTTTGATGAAATGGGTGTTACTTTCGTTGCTTTCCAAATTATTTGATTAGTGCACCGCGAGTGTCTTATTGACTACTAACCAGTCTATATTTTATCCATTGAGAATTTGAGATGCCAGTTTTCCAACTTCTTTTTAGATTTAACATAAACTCTGGGAGAGATTTTGAAGCTGATGGATTCGAGGCCTCCGGTTCACAAAGCTAAGTGCTTGCACTTGAACAACGCCCAAGATGTTGACAGTCATACACGTATATGTGACCTACCTGATGAAATCCTTCTGCGCATTCTGGGTCGTCTGCCATTAAAAGAAGTTGTTCGAACGAGTGTGTTGTCGAAAAGGTGGGAGTATCTGTGGACGTCAATTTCTAGTCTTGTCTTCAGAGAAGATGAAAGCAACGGGAGGACAGTTTTCATGAACTTTGTGGAGAGAGCGTTGTTACTTTGTCAGTCGTCTCCTCTGAAATTGTTTTCTCTTAATTATGTGATTGATGGTGACGAATACGTTGATGGTGATGAGTCTCGTATCAATTCGTGGATTACTGCTGCTGTAAGGCGCAATGTTCGGGGAGCTTCGATTGCACCTTGGAATAGAACATCCTGCTTTTATTTACAGCTTACCTGGCTGTATATTTAGATGCGAGACATTGACAGAATTCCATCTGTTATTGAACGGCACCCTCAGACTTCCTTCTTCAGTATGTCTCAAGAATCTGAAGGTCTTAGCTCTTGAGTATCTTCATCTTGTGGATGATAGGTCGCTCGAGCAGCTGTTTTCATGCCCTTCCCTTGAGACGTTGTCTCTGGACTATTGCATTTGGCCAGAGGATATGATTTTGAATATTTCTGCTCCTAAGCTTTTGAGCTTTTCCATAGTTGAACGTGACTCTTTTCTAGATATTGGAAGTCACTCTCGCATCACAATTATTGGCCCCTGTATGAAGTCTTTTGATTATTATGGTGAATTTTTGGATGATTATGCCATAATTGGCTCACCCTCTCTGGAAGAGGCTATCGTCCATGTCTATCATCCATCCGACATAGAGAGAAAACCAGATCTATGTGCGCCCCATGTATTTAAGCTTTTGAAGGACCTTTCTCATGTTAGACTCCTGACTTTATCTGAGGACGCCCTTGAGGTACACTATTCTATTTGCATCTTCAATGTCCTGTCTAAATCTTTCATTTGTTGGATGTACCTATTCCTGGAGCCTTGAGGGCACTTTATCTTTTCGTTATCTGAACCACAGTCTGTGCTACTATTTGTTGGCTTTGGTAACAGGACTTGACGAAAACAGGAGATTATTGATCTTGACTCCATTCCCGTCTTTGGTCATCTTACCAAATTGAAATTCACAACTCGCAACGTGGACCTAGATTCTGTAACGTTTCAGGCATTGGTCGGCAAATGCTCCATCCTAAGGAGTCTAGAGTTCGATGCGGTAACTGTTCTATCGCTGTCCTTTTCCCCCTCCTCCTCTTACTGCATTAGTCTTACTGTGGAGATCAAGGTGAGACTGATTGAATGTGATTATGTATCAGGGTGTTTCCATTGAGTCTGGAACGGCCGAAGGGATATTGGACCCGGCGCCTCAGTCTTTCCTGACGTCACTCAAGGAGATCACAATTAGTTACTTCCATGCAGCTGATGATGAACTCCTGGCTGTAATGATTTTACTGAGGGCTGCTGTGGTTTTGGAGGAACTAGTCATACATTGTACGGATCAGTGTTTTGTGCATTTCCCAGGGGACTTGATAGAATCATTGCTGGCACTCCCGAGGGCTTCGAGTCGATGTGCAATCATCCTTTTGCCATGCGAAATGCAGATCCAGGATTAGCTTTCTCTGGTTACTTTTTGTCAACTGCAATCAGATGTGTAGGTTCCTTCTTCCTTTTGCTGAAACAAACAGCTCTCGGCAACATCATTAATTAGAGTCGTGTTTGGAGATTTGTGCTCTTGAGAATGAATTGCCGGTGCCTATACTGCATTCAGGAACAAGTCTCCTGAGTTGACAGATCATAAGCTTTTTCTCATTCTTTTCAGGTTGAATCTAGCAGCACAAAAACTTTGGCTTTTTTTAATCTCATGTATCTGAAACTTTCACAATACATCGATATGGATTAATATTCGATGTACTGCCGGTATAGAAAAATCTCTACACATTTCACTGTTGATTAATATTCGATCAAAGTACCTTGTTGTATAAGGTCTTTTGACTCTTCATAACGTTGATCTAGAGGGTGATTCAGTGGAGAAGCTGCTTTCATGCCTTTTCCTTTGACAAGTTGTCTTTTGACTATGTCGCATTGCTCATGAGGGTGTTGTCCATAGTTAGGACACGACGCGGGTGATTATGAAAGTCACTCGGCTCAGTTTGTTTCAAGGAAAAACGGACATTTTTCGAAAAAAAAAAAAAAAAAGTTTTCCAAGAGGTAATTCTTATAAAAATGAAAATACTTTCACATGTTCAGCTAAAATCTGAAAATAGAATGAAAATTATTTTCTATCGTTTAGAAAGAAAAACCTACGTTTTATTTTGCACTGTTCAAGTTCTAGTGACTTGAGTGCAGGTGGCCAAGGAGATGATCACGAGCTAGTCTCGATGGTCCTAGGCCCGAGCGACAAGTACTTGTAGCCCAAGCACGCGCATTAATCCCAAGTCCACATAAGCCGACCCCATATCCATCTAGTCCTAGACCTTGGCCTAGCTCCTCGGCCCAAGCACAAGCATTTTAGTTGAATCAATTAAAAGCCTAAAAAATATTGCATTTTCTACACAAGAGTAAATTTTTCCTAAAGGAAAAGTTAGAGAAAGCAGGACAAATTGTCTAGCAAAGAAATAAAGTAATATGCAAATTAAATCAGCTCAATGGTTGAAATTTGTTTGTGATAATACTAAACCGTTACCAGCAACCATCAATCGTTTTTTTTTTTTCCATAATTCAATGTGAGTCGCCCATACATCTAATATATATCATTATAGATCCATCAAAGCAACTTTCAATTCTCAAAAGTTTGTTTTTTTTTGGGTAACCGAGATCCACCGAGCGCTTTTCGCTTACGCTAATCAGCAACCCACGGCCCGTACAAAAGGTGCCGGACGACACCTCGACTAAGCATCAATACTTCGGGGGAAACCCATACATCTAATATATATCATTATAGATCCATCAAAGCAACTTTCAATTCTCAAATTTTTTTTTTTGGGTAACTAAGATCTGCCGGGCTCACTTTTCGCTTACGCTAATCGGTAACCTACGGCCTGTACAGTGCCCGAATGGCACCTCTGACTAAGCATCAATACTTTGGGAAAACTAACACGGGGAACTCACCACCATGACCCTACTTAAAACTCTAGCGATTGCAAGTTTCAAACTCTTGATCTCGGCAATAAAGGAGAAGCTCTCAACCAACACAGCCACCCACCGATGGGTTCAATCCTCAAAAGTTGTTATAAATAAAGTCCAAAAATAAAAACTCATGCCCCTATATAAACCATGAATAATCCTCCTCAAAAATAATCAAAAGCAGCATGTCACCGTCACACTAATCTGTTCAATATATATCTTAAACTTAAGTAAATATTAATGGCCCTGTAACAATTAAAATTCAGAACGAAATTCTTTTACTGGCCAAAATTTTTGAACAAGTTCAATCACATCACAAATTTTCCTTTTTTTTTTTTTTTTTTTTTTTTTTTTTTTTTTTTTTTTTTTGCGAATTTCAGTTCTATGCTATTTCCTCTCTTTTTTCTTTATATCCTCCCCAACAAGAAGTTCACTCCCACCCGCCCCTTCATCTCCCACCCAAGTCGCCGCTTGCGTGGATTCCGTCATCTGAAAAAACTGGTGATTCTTCCTCACGGCTCACTGATTCTCTTAACCTGCATGAACGCTTGGCTTCGATTTATTTTCCCACTACCATTTTTCTTGCTCTTCTTGTGATCAACTGCTCTTGTATCAATTTTTGTCCTCAGTTTTTCAGTTCTTTGTAGTCATGTCTTTTCTGGGTTCTTGATGTTTGGAGGGTGGTCAGTAGTTTTGCCTTTTCTGGGTTCTTGATGTTTGGGGGTGGTCAGTCGTTTTGCACTAATCTGTTCGAATGGATGTCTTTTCTGGGTTCTTGATGTTTTGGAGGGTGGTCGGTCGTTTTGAACCATGGCTCGTGGGTGTTCTTCGAGATAGTTGCTGGCAACCCATGTGTTTGACGTAAAGCCGCAATGACCCAACGTGCGCACTCATCCCTTGGGGTCAACATTTTATGCCCCGTTGCATGTTTCACTGCCGAGTGAATTGGCTCATTTGTAATACCCATGTCCCGTTTGTTCTGGCTCTTGTCATTTAGGCTGGTTTTGTTGACGCTTGTTAAGGCTTATCATGAAATTGCAACGTACCTGCCAACGGAACTCGTTGGACTTATTTGACCCTGGTCGTGTTGTAGGGATGCACATCAGGTTCGAGAATTGCAGATTTTTCTTTATTTTAAGGGTATCTTTAAGAAATTTAATTATCTTACCACTTGTTATCATCATTTTGACATTAGAAGTTTGATCGATGTGCTATGACTAGTGATTAGCCAATAGATGTGCATTGAGATCGTAGTTTCTTGTGTTCATTTTAGATTTAACTTGTACTCTGGAGAGGTCGTGGATCTGATGGATGGGAGCCCTATGGGTGACAAAGCTAAATGCCAGCACTTGAGTGATGCTCAAGATGTTAAGAACTGCAAGCAACTATGTGATCTACCCCATGCGATTCTTTTGCGCATCCTGGCTTTTCTACCAATGAAAGATGCCGTGCGAACAAGTGTGCTGTCGAGACGGTGGGAGTATTTGTGGACTTCCATTCCTAGTCTTGTCTTTGGTGAACAAGATGAAGAAGATCATCGTGGGAGGATGCTCTTCAGGAACTTCGTGGAGAGAACATTGTTACTTCGTGACTTGTCTTCTATGAAAACTTTTAATCTCTGGTGCAAGGTTGACAGAGAAGAATATCTTGATGGTGATGAATCTCGCGTCAATTTGTGGATTACTGCTGCAATACGCCGTAATGTCAAAGACCTCCGCCTGCACCTTAAAATTGGTCAGGGTGCTACTGTATACAGGTTACCTCGTTGCATATTTAGGTGTGAAACTCTGAGAGAACTCCATCTAGTAATGGTACATGACCTCAAGCTTCCTTCCTTAGTTTGTCTTCCAAATCTAAAGGTCTTAGTTCTTGCTGAAGTTCAGTTTGTTGCTGATAATTCAATGGAGAAGCTGCTTTCATGCCCTTCCCTTGAGAAGTTGTCTCTTGACTGTTGCAACTGGAATCTTGAGGTTTTGCAAATTTCTGCTCCCAACCTTTTGTACTTGAATATATCAGAACATGCCCCGTCTTCTGGCATCCGGAACGCCCAAGTAAGGATCCATGGAGCTTTTATCAAGTCCTTTGACTATTGTGGTGGCTTATTATATGACTATAACATATTGAGCTCACCCTCATTAGTTGAGGCTTCCATCATGTGTGTTCATGACGAGATTGAGGAAAACTTCCATGAAAGCACCTACCTTTTGCATAAGCTCTTGAAGGCTGTTTCTAATGTAAAAGAACTGTTTTTCTCCATTGAAAGCCTTGAGGTACGCTTTTCTGCTTGGTTCCTCTATTTCATCTTAACCCCCCTCCTCCTTGGATCCATTTATTGGGACAACCTTGAGGTATGCCTCATCTTGATCCTTGATGTTGGTCTAAGTTGATACTGTATGGCTTTGTCATCAGGATATGGATGAGAGAGAGGAGATTCTCAACTCCCTTCCGATCTTCCCTAGTCTAACCAAATTAAAATTAGACAACTGTCACATTCATTTAGAATGTAGAGCGCTTCTGTTGTTGCTCAGTAGATGCCCTATTTTGAAGAGTCTTGAGTACACTGGGGTAATTACTCTGTCCTTAGTCCCTTTTCCTCCCATTTTCTTGTTCTGCATTAGTGTTTCTATTGTTGAGACCAATGTTAAAGCTCATTGATATTTTATTGTGAATCAGAGCATTCTTGTGGTCTCTAAAAATGATGACTGGACATTGGACCCCATGCCGCCGTGTTTTACATCATCGCTTAAGGAGATCACGATTGGTGGCTTCCAGGGGACTGATTGGGAACTGTTAGCTGTAAGGATTTTGCTAAGGACCGCTGCGGTTTTGGAGAAATTGTCAATCAACTGTTCGAAGCGCTGTTCGAGGAATTTTCGAGGCAACTTGACAGAACACTTGAATAAGCTCCCTAGAGCTTCAAATCAATGTACAATCTTGTCAAACTACCTCCACCAGGACTTCGTTTGACATCCGTAATTTGTTTAAATTCGTACTTCTGCTCTGAGGACTCAGACTTTGTAATCGTTTTGAGTCGGGACAAGTGAATTTTGAGTTCTCTCTTACTAATTGATGTATGCATCGTCTCGGAGGGACAACTTCATGATCCCACTTAACAAGTGAATATTCACAGTCTGTGTTGGGCTATCTATTGCTTCTCCCCATCCCTTAACAGTCAGTGTACATGTCAACCGTTGTCCACAAACAATGGGTGAAACTTGTAAGAGCATGAATTATAATTATTATTATTTCATCATGTTATTGATAAGTTTATCCTATTTAGGATTTGTTTGTTCAAAGGAAAACTATTTCTAGGAAATCATTTTTCAACTTTCTAATGTTTCAATAATGGAGAACTGGTCAATCTATGGAAAGTATTTTTCCATGGACTAAAAACGAGCATAGATTGGAGAACACGACTCCTTCTGGTAAGAAGGAAGTCATTTTTCCTACATTTCTTGCTAATTCTTATCTATTTAGCTTAAACAGCATTTTGTTAATGTATTTTAATGGGATTCACTTAATATCAAATATCATAAGACTAATATTTTTTCAACTTTCTAATGTTTGAATGACGAAAACTAGTCAATTTAGAGAAAATGCTTTCTATAAACTGAAAACAAGCTTTAGATTGGGGAACACAACTCCCCTTACTTGCGCGAAGGAAATCATTTTTCCTACGTTTATTCTTTATCGAATTAGCTTAAATAAGATTTCGTTAATGCATTTCAGTGGGATTTACTTAAATATCAAACACCATAAAATGAATATTTTTTCCACTTATTTTCATATAACAAGTTTTCGGTGAAATATGAACGCACATTTAGTAATTCATTCCCATCTTTGGGCTCGAGACACTCAAGAGTGTCACGAGAAACATCAAACGCATGTGATTTCAAATCAATCGGGATTAAGCATGATCTTTTAGTCATGAGAACCTCGATGAAATGCTAATACTATGGTTATGCGATTGATTGATAGATTATTTGTTACCAACTCTTGAAGGAGTAGGTATCGATATTCAAATCATATCATAAAAATCTCTAGGGTTCTTCATTGTCCTTTGTTTATTTTATTAGTGATTTTGCGTCTAATTGATTAAAAGGCTGATAGTTTCCGCATTATTATACAACACAAAGTAAAGAAAGAAAAGAGACAATTTTGTGAAGAAAAAATAAACAAAGCAATTTGGGGGCTTCAGGTCTTTATGGATTGCAATTCTTATTTTTAGAAATTTTGACACAAGTTCAGAGGAAAAATTCGCATGTTAGTGCTTGCCTCAATTGCCCGACAAGTTCAAGACGCATTTGAGATTGATTTTACCACTTGAAGCCCACCACAACCCTTGTTTGGGTCTCTCTAAGGATGCGTTTAGTTTAGTATTTTGAAATCCCATTAGGAAAATCCAAAGCAATTTAGTTTAAAGAACTTTGGATAAATGCAAAAATCGTTTGCTAAACTATGCTTTGAGAAACAATTTTTAGAAAAATACTATTGGATAGAAAATATATTTGAAAAATTATTTGATGGTAATATTAGTTTTTAATTTTGTTTTGTTTAAAATTGAAAAAAAATGTATGCAACTGTTGACACCTAAATTTTACTATTTTACTTAAGACTTAATAACATTAAAAGTTAAGAATTATTCGCTAAAACAAATTAATTAATTAAAAATTATTATTATTATTTAAAAAAAAAAAAAAACCTTAGGGGTCGGGTCGGGCCGGATCCGGCCTTGGCCCGGCCCGCCCCACATCCTTCTCCCTCCTTCAGTCTTCGCGCGGAGCCTGCAGAACCTGCAAAAAAAGAGAGAACAGTTCAGCAGAGAGCAGGAGCAGCAGGTGATCGTTGTGGCAGGCGGGCGGCGTGATCCGCGGGTCGGGGGCAGTCCGCCGGCTGCTGGCACGACAGAGGTCTTCGCCCGGACCTGCAGAAGAAAAACGGGAGAAAGAAGAAGAGAGAAAAGGGAGAGCTCGAGAGAGTAGAGGAGGAGCCAAAGGGAGTTCGAGGTCTTCGCGGTTCCCCCTCCTTCCACGTCCTCCGACGTTGGTTTTGGCCGAGAGGGACCAACAAGAGCGTGAGCCCAAGAGAGTGATCTGCCGTCGTCGGTGGTTCGTCAGTCAGCCGCCGTCCGCGGCAGTACCCCACTGAGCCAAACCAGGTAGGTTTTCTCCGGTCATGTATGCTCCGTTTTTGGTAGGGCGTCGGACCGGAGCTCGTGGACGACCCGTTCGCATGAGCTTTGGTTCCTCCGGCGCCTGTAACTCTTTAGCCAAGCCTCTGTGTGTTCTTGGTCGTCCACGAGCTCCGGTCCCATTTCGAGTCTCGGTTGATTGAGTCGGAAATCCAAACATTTGGTAATGCTCGCGAACTGCTTGTATAAATGCCTGAGCGAAGCTCGCATGACTATCCTTCAACCTTCGTCCATTATAGATGCGTTTTGTTGCTGTTCCGCGCGTTTTTGTTTCGCCCATTTCGAGTTTTACATAGCCATATGTTGTGATTTTGGGCTTATTTTTCATACAAGTTGGGTCTCGTCTTCCTCTTTGTCCGTATAGGTGAGAGAGTGGGTGTCGGCTCGGCGGTGGCTGGAGCGCGAGCGGTGTCGACGCCGGTGAGGATGGGTAGTGAGGCTTGTTAGAAAGGGCATTGGTTTTAGTCGCATGAGTTTCGGTAAAAAAGAGCGTAGGAGAGAAGGTGGCTTCGGGCGTTCAGAGAACGCACGAAGAAGAAGAAGACGACCAAAAGGCAAAAGAAAAATAAAAGGAAAAGAAAAGAAATAAAAAAGAAAAAGAGAGAGAAAGTGGCTTCGGGAATAGGGGTCGCTGAAAAGGAGGGAGTGCAGCAGGAAAAGACAGAGCAGTTATAAGAAAAATAAAAATAAAATATATATATATGATTTAACTAAAAATCTTGTTTTATCCGACGTGGATCGGACCTGGGCTCGGATCGGATCAACGGGTCGGATCGGTCCTACCCGGTCCGAGTCATTTTTCTGAATAAAATAACATTAAATATTCAAAATTCAAAAGTTCTCAAAAAAATCAAAAATTTCGAAAAATAATAAAAATTCAGAAAATTTTCCGAAAATTCAAAAATTCAGAAAAACATTAAAAAAATTTTTTTAAAAAATTCAAACTTAACAAATGTAGGGTTAGTTAGAAATTGTTGTGTCTTACCTTCTTAGTGTAATTAGGTTTTTATTTACTTGTATATTGATATCATATTTGATTATATTTGATTATATTTAATTGCACATACTCAATTTGATTACAATTAGGATCATAGTAGTTATAATGGTTACTTTAATGATTGCACACCCGCATAACCATCTTACATATTAGTGCATAGATATAAAATCAATCTAAACCGCCTAATAAAAATATTTTCTTTTAAAATGATCAAGATTAGGTACCTGAAATGGTACTAATTGATCAATTAATGTAATCAAGTTCTAAATTCTTTGGTCGCGTAGAAGCAAGGTATACTTTCATGCCTCACTTGGTTTTTATCCGACCGCCAATAGCCTAATGGAGACTCCTTTTACAAAATTCTTAAAAATACCTAACGTCGCATGAAGTATGGACTTGGAGAACCCGCGCCTAATCATGGGTCATAGGCTCATCCTTTAGACAATATCCTTAAACATGTTCCCTCCCACCGAGGGTTAGGTTGTGACAACGACTTTTTAAAAATAAATTGACATTAATACTAAAAAATCAAATATATATAAAAATGTTAAAAAAATAAAAATATATATAATTTAAAAGAAAAAAAGACCAAATCCTTTGTTGGTTCGACGAAAGCTACAGCTGCCATTGGCCGCCAATCGAGGTAGCTAGTTGGCCAGCCCTTGGCATGGGCAACCTCTAGTGAGGGTCACTTGACTAAGCAAACGGCTGCTTGGGTCTCACGGCCTCGGGCGATCGTTGCTTAGGTCTCGCTAGGGTCACGCGACCGACGATGACCTCCGGCGACCTTGCGAGAGATCACTTGACCTTGGCCGACCTCGACAAATGGCCGTAGCCCTTTGCCGAACTTATGAAGGGCTTGTCTTTTAAAAAAAAAAAAATTCCACATTTGATTTTTTTAGCATTTAAAAAAATAACAACGATGACAAAATAAAAATTTCGAGCTCTTACTCGAAATATTCCCAAAATATTATAGAAAAAGTCCACCCTATATTGTTAAAATAGCAATGACCTTTTATGACCATAAAACATTTTAATTAATCAAAAGTGGCATATTTATTTTTCATTATAGACTTAACTCAAATATATATGACTACTTAACGATTTGAATATCAGAATGAAATATTTTTATATTAGAAATATCCTAAATTGCTTAGATCAAATCACAATAGATTTTTTTTTTTTTGAACAGATCAAATCACAATAGATCAAATCACAACTTATTTTTCAGTTCTCTCTCCTTTTTAGGGCTCTTTCTCTGTGCCCTGAAACTCGACCCTTCTTCCCCCACCCGAATCGCCACTGCGCGGAATCCGTCCGGATCAAGAGGTGACTCTTCGCTAACCATTCTTTGTTGGGTCTTTTCTCTGTTTATCATCCATGTCTTTAGCTGGTTTCCATGTCGACGTCATCCTCAGCTTCTCGCAGTTCCATGTAGTGATGTCTCTTTTCTGGGTTGATGTTTGGAGGGTGGTCTGTCGTTTGCACGAATCTCTCCAGGAGTTTGTGAAACCAGGGGTCATGGGTGCTCTTTCCATGTGTTGACGAAAAGCTTCCGTGACCCGGACGTATGCACTCATCCCATGGTTTCACTATCAAGTAGTAGACGCATGTCCCGGTTGTTCCGGCACTTGTCATATGGGCAGGTCCTGCGACACTTATTAAGGTTTATGGTGAACTTGCAATTTGCCTGCTGGTGGAGTTTATTAGACTTAGTTAACCCTTGTCATGCTACACGGATGCGCATCAGGTTCATCTTAATAAGGGGATTTTGGAGAGAGTTGATTATCTTACCACTTGGTATTTCAATTTTTATAGAGTTCAATTAATGTAATATGAATGGTGACTAGCAAATAGTTTCCCATTGAGATCCCAGTCTTTTTGTCTTCATTTTACATTTAACCTGTACTCTGGACAGGCCGTGGATCTGATGGATTCAAGCACACTGGTTCATAAAGTTGAATTTCTGAACTTGAATGGTGATCGATCCTTTAACAGCTGCAAGCAACTATGCGATCTACCTGATGCGATTCTTTTGCGAATCCTGGCTCTTCTGCCAACAGAAGATGTCGTGCGAACCAGTGTGCTGTCGAGACGGTGGGAGCATCTGTGGACTTCCATTCCTAGTCTTGTCTTCAGAGAAGAATACAAGGAAAATCACCGTGGGAGGATACTCTTCAGGAACTTTGTGGAGAGAGCATTGTTACTTCGTGGCTTGTCTCCTATGAAAGCCTTTTCTCTCTCGTGTGTTGTCGACAGTGAAGAATATTTTGACGGCAATGAATCTCGTGTCAATACATGGATTACTGCTGCAATAGGCCACAATGTTCAAGATCTCTGCTTGTACCTTGAATTTGGTCATCCTTGTACTGCATACAAAATACCTCGTTGCATATTTAGGTGTGGAACTTTGAGAGAACTCCATCTACAAATGAAGCATGACCTCAAGCTTCCTTCCATAATTTGTCTTCCAAATCTAAAGGTCTTAATTCTCGTGGATGTTCCGTTTGGAGATGATAAATCACTAGAGAAGCTGCTTTCTTGCCCTTCCCTTGAGAAGTTGTCTCTTGAAAACTGCAAGTGGGATCTCGAGGTTTTGGAAATTTCTGCTCCCAACCTTTTGCACTTGAATATAGTTGAATACTCGCCGTTTTCTGACATTCGGAGCTGCCAAGTACGGATCCATGGAACTTTTATCAAGTCCGTTGACTATTACGGGATTTGCATTATGACGATGTCGTATTGACCTCCCCTTCGTCGTTAGTTGAGGCTTCCATCCAAGTGCATCAGCCTTTAAGTCAAGTCACCGACCACTTATGTAACTTCATGAAGTGTCTTTCTAATGTTAAAAAGCTAGCTTTCTCCATTAGAAGCCTTGAGGTATGCTTTTTCTGCTTGGTCCCTCAAGTTCTCATCTTAATCCTGCTTTATCTTGGATCTATTTATTGGAACATCCTTGAGGTACACTTCATCTTGATTCTTGATGTTAATCAAAATTACATATTGTGTGGCTTTGTCATCAGGATATGGTCGAGGGAGGGGAAATTCTTAACTCTTTTCCAGTCTTCCATAGTCTAACAGAATTGGAGCTGACTGACCCTGACGTACGTTTAGAATCTAGAGCACTTCTGTTGTTGCTCAGTAAATGTCCTATTTTGAGGAGTCTAAGATTCTCTGGGGTAATTATTTAATCCTCAATCCTTTTTCTCCCAATCTTTTGCTCTGCATTAGCGTTACTACTATTGAGATCAAGGTTAAAGCTCATTCATGTGTTTTTGTGAATCAGGGTGTTTACACGGACTCTAAAAGAAATGACAGGATATTGGACCCTAAACCTCCGTGTTTTACTACATCGCTTAAGGAGATCAAGATTAATTGCTTTAACAAGACTGATTGTGAAATGTTAGCTGTGAGGAATTTGGTCATTGCTGCTCAGGTGTTGGATAAAGTGCTTTTTCCTACTCACCTGGTCCACGGAAATGGCAAGGGCGCTTGATGCAAAGCTCTAGTAAGCTCCCGGAGCTCCAGATCAATGTAATCAATGTACAATCTCGTCAGAGTGCGAGCACTGGGACTACTTCTGCGATTGCAGTCAACGTCTGCAGTTTGGTTAATTTCGGGATTGTGTTCTGGGAACTCGGCTTCTGCTTTTGTTCAAGTTGATGGACACATGAATTTTGAGTTCTGTCCTGCAAATCAATTATGCATTTGAATTAGAAGAAGAACTTCATCATCTTACTTAACAAGTAAATATTCACAGGACGTGCTGGGCCATGTATTGCTTCTTTCCCATCCCTCTATGGTGAGCATTGATGATACTTGCAATAGTGTTAAATTTTTATTATTATTTCTCCATATTTGAAAAGTTTGTCCTGGCTAAGTTACTCTGATTTTGTCTTGATCAAATAGTTTTCACTAGGGTTAATGGTGGCAATTTTGCCTTTTTTTCGAAATTTTGTTAATTATTTATTTATTGAACTACATAATGCACTTGGATTCACTAATCACGTCAGCATGTTTTTTTGCAAAATATATGTGGCTTGAAGGATCTAATTTTAGTGATCATATTGAACAATACATAATCCGTACTCATCAAACGACTCTTTTCATTTTTTTTATCAGCATGGTTTTTCCTCTATTGTCTCAATGTGCTTATTTGTATAATTTGATTTTCTTTTTCTCTCGCGGTTTGTTATGATCATCGATTTGACAAATTCCGTTTCTATTAAGATCATGAGGGCATTTTCCTATCTCACGGGTATTATGGTGATTATTCTAAAGAGACGAAAGTAGTGAATAGTATTACGACTAAGACAGAAGCGTGAATAAACGGAACAATCCAAGCTAAGAAAATAACCTATGGAAATATGATATGAATGCATTGAATTTGCTTTCTTCAATAGCGTCTACCTCATAAAGAAAAATCGAGTAGATGGTTCTACTATAATTGGTAAAAAGAAAATTACGGTTGCTTGAACACTTGACTTTCTAGTGTTTCACAGGAATCCTAGATAACAAAAAAATCAACAAGAAACGATCGCAAAAATTAAGTTTCCAATGGTCTAGTGCTTGCCTAGTAGTTTGACTTGTCCAATTGCCAAGAGGGGCCATCTTGTCACGCCCTCCGATTGTCCGTCTCCATCCTCATAGTCCCCCTCGCAAATATTTCGAGTGTTCTGAAAAACATCAAACTCCTGCAATTCCAAATTAATCGAGATTAATTTCGAGCCATAATCATCAGATAAAAGCATGGTAACATTGAATGAAATTATATGCACATATGACGATATACTCATTGCTAATTAGAAGGAACGGGCCGATAGGCCCAAAACTGGAAACCCAGTCGACTCACAGCGAGTCCGAGCCCGAGTCGAGTCCCGCCATTTTTTGCTGTCCCCAAATTTCTCACTTCCCCGCCATTTCTGAGGTCTCTCCGGCGAAACCAAATAGGCATTCTTCAATTCGTCGCTCCTTTACGACTTGGGTTGATTTTTCTTTTCCTAAAACTTCTTTATTTCATCCTTCTTTATTCGCGGGTCTGTCTTGTGGTGGTTCTGTATCGAGTGATGTTCTTTTCTAGCTCTTTCGGGGTGCGAGGCGGAACTAGAGGTGAATCACTTGTATGGAAAAGAAAAGAGGTAGATCAGTCAAGTGGGTTTCAAGTGGAAGAGAAGTTTCAATCACTAGTTGTCGGTAATGAGTGGCAGGCAGATTGATGGTGGGGCATTCGGTGATTTAGGCACTAAGTTGTTTAGCACGGGAACCGTTTGATGAAATGCTTGAATGACCTTGACATGGACACACTGCGAACAACCTACTGCCGAGGTTAAAATGATAGCATGTATCCCCCACCAACGTTCCTGTTCGTTTGGGTGAAGAGTGGAATCGTAAAAAAAAAAAATCTTTTGAGTGTCATCATCAAGGCCCTTGTTTGGGTTCATCAATAGTAAAATTTGTTCACGTTGAAATCGTTTCTTTTCAATCTGCACGATTTGAAATTTTTTAAGATGTTTGTGCTAGCTTGTTAGTTTGCCTAGAGTTGTCTAATGAAACATCATCTTCATTTAGTTTCCTCCTTCATGCTTTGACTGTGAATATTTGCTGGACCAAATGGACAAAACACCAGCTGTTAAGAAAGCTAGGCGCCATGACTTGAAGAACAAATTTGATGCCAATGGCTGCAACCAATTGTGTGATCTACCTGATGCACTACTCCAGCACAGTCTTGGTTTTCTTCCTTAAAAAGATGTTGTGAGAACAAGTGCATTGTCGAGAAGGTGGGAGTACTTATGGGCTTCCGTCCCTAATCTCGACTTCAGTGAGTTAGAGTTAGCCGAAAGAATGTATTTCTCGGGCTTTGTGGAGAGGGCATGGTTGTTTAGTGATTCATCCACTCTAAAATCTTTCTCTGTATTTTGTTGATAAAGTGGCATCTTGCATAAATTCTTGGATTACACCTAATCTCCTGTGCTTCAACTATATTGGTGGGCTTTTCTCCATACATGCTATATCTGCCACTTCAGTGCTAGTTCAGGCTCTTATGGGAGTAGATAGTCCAGCCCAGGGAACTTCTGACCAATTTGCCTCCTGCAAATATAAGATTTTAGGGATCTATCTGCTATAAAACATCTTATACTGTTCGAAGCGCTGTTCGAGGAATTTTCGAGGCAACTTGATAGAACACTTGAATAAGCTCCCTAGAGCTTCAAATCATTGTACAATCTTGTCAAACTACTTCCACCAGGACTTCGTTTGACTTCCGTGATTTGTTTAAATTCGTACTTCGCTCCGAGGACTCAAGACTTTGTAATCGTTTTGGGTCGGGACAAGTGAATTTTGAGTTCTCTCTTACTAATTGATGTATGCATCGTCTCGGAGGGACAACTTCATCATCCCACTTAACAAGTGAATATTCACAGTATGTGTTGGGCTATCTATTGCTTCTCCCCATCCCTTAACAGTCAGCGTACATGTCAACGGTTGTCCACAAACAATGGGTGAAACTTGTAAGGGCGTGAATTATAATTATTATTATTTCGTTATGTTTTTGATAAGTTTATCCTATTTAGGATTTGTTTGTTCAAAGGAAAACTATTTCGGGAAATCATTTTTCAACTTTATGATGTTTCAATAATGGAGAACCGGTCGATCTATGGAAAGTATTTTTCCATGGACTAAAAACGAGCTTAGATTGGAGAACACGACTCCCCCTTCTTACCGGAAGGAAGTCATTTTTCCTACATTTCTTGCTAATTCTTATCTATTTAGCTTAAACAGCATTTTGTTAATGTATTTTAATGGGATTCACTTAATATCAAATATCATAAGATTAATATTTTTTCAACTTTCTAATATTTGAATGACGAAAACTAGTCAATTTACAGAAAATGCTTTCTATAAACTGAAAACAAGCTTTAGATTGGGGAACACAGCTCCCCTTACTTACGCGTAGGAAATCATTTTTCCTACGTTTATTCTTATCGAATTCACTTAAATAAGATTTCGTTAATGCATTTCAGTGGGATTTACTTAAATATCAAACACCATAAATGAATTTTTTTTTTCCCACTTGTTTTCGAGATAACAAGTTTTCGGTGAAATCTAATTTTCGGTGAAATATGAACGCACGACCTATTGTTGGATAACCGAGTTGATTCGAACTTTGGGCACTTTATCGCAGAGGTCCCAAGGTCGAAATTCCATAATGCTAACACATCTTAAATGGGGGCCATGGTAGTAGTGGTCTTGTCGCTAATCTCCCCGAGGTATAGGGGCCCGGTCCTTCGATACTGTTCAGGCACGGAGGGCTCGTGGTGGAGTCCTCGGTTACCCAAAAAAAAAAAAAATCGGTGAAATATGAACGCACGTTTAGTAATTCATTCCCATCTTCGGGCTCGAGACACTCAAGAGTGTCCCGAGAAACATCAAACGCATGCGATTTCAAATCAATCGGGATTAACTTCGAGCCATAACCAACCAACAAGAATGGACATTGGCAATTGAAAGGGATGAGCCGAAAGGCCCAACTGGAAACCCTGTCGACGCCCAACCAGTCCAAGTCCAGTCCCGCTGTTCTTCATGCATCGTTTCGTGAGTGTGTTTTGGTGGTTGTGTGTCGAGTAAAAGCTTTCTGCTTTTTAGTGTACGAGGCGATCTAGATGGTGAATTAGCAAATAAGAGGGAAATCTATGAAGTGGGTTTCTACCGGGAGGAGAAGTTTCGCTCACCAGTCGTAGGTGTGACCAGCGCGAGATTCATGGCAGGGCATTTGGTGCTTTGAGCACTTACCGGTTGACACCCGAAGCGTTTGATGAAATGCTTGAATGACGCTGACATTGATACGCTGGAACTACCGATACTGCTGAGGTTGAAATGGGAGTTTGTACCCCGCCATTCATTGAGTTTCTTTGCTGCCTTTGGTTGAAAAAGCGGATCGTAATAATTCTTCAAGTGTCATAGTTCGCGATTCTTGCTCAAGGGCGCTTGTTTAAGCGTGGATTCTGTTCATAAATAATGGAACTCTCAATCTGCATAATTTGAATTTTTTTTTTTTTTATTTGGGGATGTTTAGCTTGTTAGTTTGCCTAGAGTTGTCTAACGGAATGTCACTTTATCTTCATTGAGTTTCCTGCTTCATGCTTTCACCGTGGCTAATTGCCGGACCAACGGACAAAAGATTAGCGGTTAAGAAAGCTGGGCACCATGACTTGAAGAACAAGTTCAATGTCAGTAGCTGCAACTGATTGGGTGATTTAGCTGATGGCGTTGCTCAACACATCCTTGGTTTTCTTCCTTAAAGATACTGTGTGAGAACAGGTGTGACAAGATGGGAGTACTTGTGGGCATCGATTAGATTTCTTGGCTTTGTGGAGGAGTGAGCATTATTTAGTGATTTATCTCTCCGAAATCTTTCTCATGTTTTGATGATCAGGCATGTAAATTTTTGGATTATTATTTGCCAAATGCTTAGAACCTTTATTTCCTGACGAAGCTGGAGAGCAATTACATATTACCTTCACGCACATTTAGCAGCATTACTGGATACAATTCTGTCATGGTTTCTCTCCTTAGTTCGGAAACAGAGGCACACTCGGAGCTTCTGAACCTTGTGCCCAATAGTAAAGTAAGAATTTATGCGAGATGCCTTCAATCAACAAGAGTAAAAAATTTCAGAGAGGATGAATCACTAAATAATAATGCCCCTCCACAAAGCCATGAAATACATTTTATCAGGGAACCAACGTCCACAGGTACTCCGGCCCTTTTTGTTTTGATAAATATGCTAGGCCCTTTTGAGTTTGCGTCAAGGGCCTTAACTATACTGGTGGGCCCTTCTCCAAGTATGTCATATCTGCGACATTCATCCTAATTCTGGTTACTTCCGTGCTAATACAAGCTCTCTTCAATTTTGAGCGACGCTTCTTTTTGAATCGGCATTAGATTTGGTAGGGTAACTTTCATGTCGTTATTGTTTCCCCTTACTACATTCAGTGTCAATTATAAATTTTGTGTAATTGTGAATTAGGGCTTCGATTTAGGCTACTTTGGATTGTTGGAGTGTAGTCTAGGAGAGAAGGGAACTTCATTACTAAAATGGTTAAATGGATATAATAAGGAAGAGGACACATCTCCTTATACCAGAGCCCTCTTGTTGCAACCGTTGATTCATGTTCGATCTAATGGCATCAAAATGGCACTCAAAAACAGCTAACGTGGTGGATTCAAGACACGATGTCGTGTGAGGTGGTGTACAATGGTTATGATGACTAAATTCTATGATCTGGTTCTTTAGAGGACGGCAAGTCTGATGATGGTGTTCGCTTTTTGAAATGGTCAACATAATAGCATCAAACAGGTAAGGAAGGCCGTGGACTAGCAATGAAACGCAGTACCGTGGTTAGCGTTGTTATGAGGACCATGGTGAAACGCTATCGATGCGGTTGGCGTTGTTACTAAACAGATTCAAAGGGTGCTTCCTTATATAAGAAAAAAGCTCTAATACCAAGTTGAGAGTTGTGATTGAAAAAAGAGGGAAACACAATATTCTGTACATTATCAAATGAAGAATACATAAATATATTTATAGGCTTTACATGATATCTATCTAAATTTGCAGCATATCAATTACAACTGAAGAAATTATATGATATCTTCTATGTATATCTATAATAACTTTAGATAATAGGTTGTTATTAATTTGAAAAAGGGACGACCTCTATATTAATAGATTATAATGGATGCAAATTCTGTACAAAAGAAGATTACCCATGCAGTACATATATTTAGAATTAATCCTATAATAGTTTCGCTCTCTATTCACGAGCTAAAATGAAGATGGACTGCAGGTTTTCACCCTTAGATGAAAAAACCCTAAGTGTTATGTTTCGGTTGGGAAATTTTATTCATGTAATTTATTAATTTTGTGTATCTCCGTGTGTAATTCGAAAATAGTCTTTCAACAACCATTCATGCAATTACTTTCTTTATTTTTATCTCTTTTACGACTACTTTTCCCATCCAAATATAACATCTGCTGTAACTCGACGCATTCTCGAAGTTAAATCATCAAATTACGTGAAAACTTGCCAAGATGAACAGTTGAAATAAAGGAGTATTTTCAACATCATCCAAAAAAGAAACAAAGAAGAAGTTTCTCGCACTCATAAGTCGAAGAGAAAAGAGAAAAAAAAAGTTTGGGGGAGGGAGGAAGCTTAATCTAATATGGTTCCAAACGCGCTCCGATAGAATTAAGACGTGTTTCTGCCCTTCCAAAAAAGCCAACGATCCTGCCATCACCTGATTGCTTCGGGATACGGAATTTCCTTAACATTTTACGAGCATTCATTGACTCAGCTGACAATCCATACGGCCCATAATTGGTGTATGTGGTACGTATTTCCAAGTTGTGAATGGTAGTGTAAGGAGTGCTTCCATTTTTGTCCATCCAACCGGATATCGAAACAAGACGCTCCTTAGGATAATCCAGATAGACCTGCGGGAATAGCAAAGTGAAACATGTTTTCCTTGTGAAAACAGAAGAAAATTTGAACCTCAAACTCCAGATATAGGATCCCAAAAGAAGTGCCTTATTCTTCGATGAAAAGAAACTGCACTACATGAAGCTGAGAACATTGTGAAAAGCAACATGCATACATGTTGATGCATAAATCCGCGAACAACTTCCAGATAGAAAAGAGATGGAATGAGGGGAAAAAAAACAGAGAGATAGAGAGAGAGACGGAGGGACTGAGATATGGACTTAACCCAGATGCCTGAAGACCCGTCTTCTCTGCCATGTTGAGGGCATTCGATGAAGGAACCATTGTTATCGTACGCAATCCTGATTGAGTGAATTATGTTGCTGGCAATCACATAAAATCCCCTCACATCAGTATGCACTCCATCATCCCATGGAGTCCCACCGGAGCCTCCAAAGGGTCCAACGGTTTTGAAAGGATACAAGTGTGGTATGGGCTCCGCATAAACTCCTATGGAATTCAGAGTCTTGCCGCGTGTTCCATAAAAGCCGATGATTTTGCTTCCGGTTGCTGGATACCAAAAGTAGTTCCCTGTCTCCTTGCCAAAGGGGCCAATTCTTCTTCTATTGCTGTGAAATGTGAGCGACTGAATAATAGCATTATTGATGTTTTTGTGACGATCCTCTCGCTTGTAACCAGATATTGATGTCAAGTACTCTCGTGGATAATCCAATCTAACCTGTGCAATCTCAAAAATACGTCTTCAAAATTGGATGAGTGGTGTAAACAAGACCTATTTGTCAAGTTCAGTTTTACTATAACATGTGACTGGACACATCCCAACATCATCTTGGCAAATGAGATTTAAGTAAGCATAGACGAATCAGTGAGGAAGAAGAACACTAACCCTAGTGATCCTGGCATCTTTGTCGTGACCACCGTGCCTATTTGACCGAACTTCTTCACCACTCTTGTCGTACACAAACATAATATGACGGATAACATCATCGTGCATTACTTGAACTTCCATCACACCATTAAATTTCCCGTCATACCAAGCATGTCCGCCTAGGCCTCCAAATGGGCCGATTGATTTAACTGGGTAGAGATGTGAGATCGGTTCGAAATGTGCTCCAATTGCTTCAAGATGTTTATCACTCCTCCCGTAAAATCCAACAATTTTGCCACCCGTTGCAGGAGATGAGAAGTGCCATCCCTTTTCTTCACCAATAGGTCCGATCGTTTTTTGTTGGTTTGAAAGGTGAGAGAAGTAATACCGCCCAAATGAAAATACGCAGATATTGAAGTCAGGTACTCATCCACAGCATCTATTTTGATCTACAGAAGTAGAAATAACCGTCAAACTCATGATATCAATCTCGAAAGAAATCCGCCAACGTAGTTAGTGCAAGTTTCATAAGGATTTTATGAAGCATAAGTACGCACAGGAACATACCGTATGGACGTTTCTTATTATATGGAACTCGTTTCCATTAATGCCACCATGAGTGTCTGATTGCCACAATTCTCTATTCTGCTCTTCATACTGAAACGCGATTGATTGGATGCATGGCCCTTTACTTGGTTCAAATTCAACAATGATTTTCCTTACATTGGTATGGGTATTGCCATCATTCCATAATGAGGCATTTGACCTCCCAAATAACCCCACCGACTTGAAGGGATAGAGCTTGTTAGAGCGTAGCTCAGCTTGCGCTCCAATCGATTCGAGGTAATCACCACTTGTCCCGAGGAACCCGATAATTTTCCCAGCTTCCGATGGTAAAGAGAAGTACGCCCCTTCCTCTCTACCAATGGGTCCCAGTATTCTTTTGTTGGTTTGAAATGTGAGCGAGTTGATTAGAGTGCCCTTATCCTTTGCATTTTCAAGATATCCAGCAAAAGAAGTTATATACTCGCCCGCTGGTACCAATTCAACCTGCAAACAGGCCACAAAAGCACATAATTGATGGAGTGACTATATGTTGTATCATTTGATGAGCAAAATAATTGGGTTGATTTATCTTGAAAAGTGATTCCAATCCATAAAACACGTTATATTTTCTAAGATTTGTGTACATCCTTATGGGTCATATCCGAAGATATGGAAAGGGTCATGTTTCTAACAAATGTGGGAGTAGATTTAATTTTGTAAATTATCTTTTTTTTTCCCTGGCTAGGTTTGTCTTTGCCTAATTTTGATAAAGTAAATTCATTGATTTTTCCATTTGGTTTACTAACAATCAAGCTGATCCTCATGCATCTATGGTATGAGCTTTTCACGTGCACTTGTGAAGCAATTATTAAGAATCGAGGTTCATAATTCTGTCATCGATTAATGTTATGATAAGCCAGAAAAGTGAACTTATGACAGTCAAGTAGAAAAGGAAAATGAGAAAAGAAATGAGATACAACCTCGAAAGTTATCTCCCGCCACTCCCGCCATGCCTAATTGATCGTATGGAACCGTTGCCGTCGACATAATCGAAAGCAATGGAGTGAATGAACGATCCATCATACCGAACAACAATCCTCTTGATATCAATGTATCTTCCATCATCCCAAGGATCTTCACTGTCACCTCCGAAAGGCCCAAAAACCTTGAAAGGATGAGTATGAGGAATCGGCTCACAATAAGCTCCAATTGACCCGAGATGAGTGCCGTCACAACTCCCATGAAACCCGACAATTTTGCCGCCGGTGTATGGAAATGAAAAATACCTTCCTTCTGCGGTTCCAAATGGTATATAACACTTTTTATTGGTATGGATTGTCAACGACCGAAGAACGGTGACTCCGGAAACTTCTCCAATGTGGCCCGAGATGGAAGTCAAGTACTCACTTGGATAGTCAAGCTTAATCTGATGGGAAAAAAATAAAGTTCGAGAATAGGTGAGGAAAGCAAGAAACAAATTTAAGAGATGAGATTGAAGGACAATTGTTATGTTCACTTCTTGGTTTTGTGATGTCTCATTTCTTCAGATTTTTAATTTTTTTAAAACTATTTTTGGCCCTATCTATTTCCCCATGGCTTAAAAGGAGCCAACTCAGCAATACAACCCCAAAACTTAAAAGAAGAGAGAGAGAGAGAGAGAGAGAGAGAGAGAGAGAGAGAGAGAGAATGACTTACCCTATATGTTTTGCCTCCTCCATTCGTGCCATGTGTGAAGGGACCAATTGGACGTCCATGCTTGTCGTATAAAACAGAGATAAAGTTGATCGTTGAATCGAAACCTACAACTATTTCCCTCACGTCTGTATATTTCCCATCTTTCCAAGTGTTTGTACCGTGATCACCTCCAAAAGGTCCCACGACTTCAAAAGGAAATGCATGAGAACTTGGCCCAAAGTGTGCTCCAATTGAATCAAGATAGCCGCTACAATTTCCATGAAACCCAATAATTCTTCTGCCATCAACTTGCGAACGAAAAGATTGCCCTTGTTCAAAGCCAAATGGTCCATATGTCCTTCTGTTGGTAACGAATTCGAGAGATTGAATAAAAGTTGGAATTCGGTAGTTTCTTATATGACCTGAGATTGAACTTAGGTGTTCATCTGGATAATCTAGCTTGACCTGCAATAAGTGCAATTTTTTTTTTTTGGAAGGGTGACCATTCTCTGGCAAGATAAATAAGTACTTTTCTGCATATATAGAAACTAAATTCTATATTTTTTCTGTTCCTTTGATCTATTGTTCCATCTACATGGACTTCTACAATACTATACGAGAGTTAATATTGATAATATGATGGGTTTTTGCTTCTTCTGTCATATAGCACATAATTACTTCTCTTAATCATGATGATCCAGAGTCCAAAACACTTACAACCCAATGAAATTTTAGAAGTAAAAGATACTAACCGTAAATAGGTCACCACAAAGATGTCCGCCGTGCTCGGAAGAACGCACTAAACATCCGTCTTGATCATAATCGATGGTGATGGAATTGATAACCTTGTCAACGAGGACACTAATTTGTCTTACGCCTGTGTATGTTTTATCATCATAAGCACCGCCGCGTTGACCTCCATGCGGCCCGTCGGATTTCAATGGGAGAGATCCATCGATGCAATCAAGATAAGGGCTTCTCACCAACTTGTCCAATATTTCATGCCATTTATCTTTCGACTTATCGCTAAGGAAGGAACCTAACCTTTTGAGGGCCGATGGATGACCTCCTGCGTAATGAAACAGACTTTGAGACAACGCCTCATAGCCTTGTTTAGGTTCTGATCTCTTGAAGGCATAGTGACAAAAGAGTTGAAGTGCGTGATCTGGATTCAATCCATTGACAATGTACTTGTCATCTACCTTGAGATCTTTCAGCAAATCTCGATCTCTTGTCGTGATCAAGATTCTACTCCCAGGGCAAAAGGATTCTCGATCTCCGGCACCGAAGTGCTTCATTTGTTCTTTGTTAGTAACATTATCCAGAACAAGAAGAATCTTTTACGATGCATTTTACGCTTTATCTCATTGATGTTGGTGTGAATGTCATACATCTTCACTCTTTCCACCTTCACGAGATTTTGGAGTAACTTCTTCTGCAAACCAAGAAGATCACTTCGATTTGCTTCTCCAATTTCACCAAGAAAGACAGAACACTCGAACTCGCCACAAATGCCATCACAAGCGACCACAGCCACTGTTGTCTTACCTATTTGTTCCGTACCACATATGCCTATCATGCGCACATCCTCCTTACAGCCTTTCTTTAGCAAGGAAATCACATCGTTTACCAAATGATCTACCCCAATTGCATTGTTCACGAAGTAGAGAGGCTGCGTTTGACGAATCTTCTCGGAAAGGTAGTGGACTATCATTTCAGTGAGCTTCGCTTCATTGCTGGTGTGAAAAGTTAGTACATAAATTGTATGAGCAATATGTATGAGAACATGCGACCAAAAAAAAAAAAAAATGTTTGAGAACATAAACGGACACTTGTACCTTTAAGACGACGTACGACAAAAATTGTGCTCAAATTATATGTGGGTATATGAGACAAGAATGGAAGAACATCAAGCATGGCGAAATCATCATAGGCATTGGCATGAATAACAAAGAAATGGACATTAACCAAGCTCTACTTTCGATAGAAGCCTCATCCTGCGGCAGAGGAAGGAAGGTGCGTCAAGTTTGTTTGTTTTTTTCTCTTTTAATGGCTTTTCTCAATTGTCTCGCGCTGCGCCGTACCATGCATACGAAGAAGCAACAAATTTCTGATTAAGGCCATAGAAAAGTAAAAATTAAGTAAAAAGCATTCTTCGTCAATATTTTCCCAAATTCTACTATGTTCTTATGTTTCTAAGTCTGAAACTCCACAATTTGACCCAAAAAAGGGTAGAAAACCTCGAAAGGCACTTGTCGCGGAAAAAAAATTGTTGACCCTATTATACATTGTTGGAACTGAACCTATTCAAACCTAGCATCTCATTTGCATTTCTCTCCCTTTACAGTTTTAATTTTGGTTCCTCAATTCTCAACAATGCATATAAGAAACTCTGGGAATTCATACGGCTTATTGCTTTGACTTTCTTAATATTTTAAAAGGAAAAATATTAAAATCATCTGTTCAATATCATGTCTAATTATCAGTCGTTCTACCCTAGTAAGTGTACAAATATATAATTGGAGAGGTAAATAGGAACTTAGGAAGCATGTAAGTTTTTGTGAAATGCTTCCAACAGTTTTAAAATTATAAGCTATTAAATAAATGTATGATTTAATGTTTAATTACTTTAACATGTGCCATGAGTTTTGCTGGCCTACAATTAGCATTCCAGTTGCATCTAACATCTGGTCCTCTATACAAATTTGTCATATTCTTTTCACTTTTGCCTCTCGCACCATTTCAAATTCACCGACTACGAAAATTCACTTGCCAAAACCTTACTCATCTACCGAACCAATGCTCAGCCCCTCCCCTCGACGCCCACTGCGCTGTCACTATTCGCTGCCGACCACCACCCGAGTTGAGCCACAACCCATCCAGCTCTGCCTGAGTCAGATCTGAGTTGAACTCGATAGATCTGAGTGGAGCTCGACCCAGACCACGGCCGAGAAGAGGGAGATGCGGAGAGCATAGCGAGAAAAGAGATGCTTAAAGGGCTTGGTTTTAATTTTTCAAAAATTGTCAATAAGAATTTTTAGGATAGTCGAAAGAGACTTCTATATTATTACCCTTCACCAAAAAAAAAAAAAAAGAGAGACTTCTACTTGTTCCATTCCCTCAAGAAAACCAATTCCGTTGATTTTTCACAAATTCCATCTACAAAGCAGACAAACCAAAGAAATAACTTCAAAAAGGAAAAATCACCGACGGTGATACTAAGCTTTGACATGGAGCAAGAATCACAGGTACGTACCCATGGGCGTGGTTCTCCAAATGCAAGCCCGAAAGACGCGTGGCCTCTTCTAGGGCATCCCTCCATTTTTTTATCTGCGCATCGTCTGTCATAGTCTTACACAACCTCTCGAAACCTTGTGCGAACGCGCTTCCGCTCGTCAACTTCTTAATATCGCTCGTGCTCACACCATGAAAGATGGAAATGGCCACGTGGCCATCATTCTTAAACTTCTTTCTGCAGTCGAGGATCTCGACCAGCTCATACAGGCACGATTTGGAGTCAGCATAGTTTGTGGAGAACACGATGAGGGCGAATCTTGCATGGCGAATCGCTGCCAAGAGCTTGTCATTGATGTACTCCCCAGTGTCCTGTTGGTCTTCGTCGCTGAAGTAGTCAATCCCCGCCCGGTCCAGCTCGCGGAAGAGGTGTGATATGAAGTTTTTCCTCACGTCCTTGCCTCTGAAACTCACGAATACATCGCGTTTCCATTGATGAGATGACATGGTTCCTGTCTTGTTGATATGTGGTGTAGAAACTTTGGTCTAGAGGCCAAATGGGTATTTATGTTAGGAAGACTTTAAGAGGAGACTTCTTCATGATGACTTCGAGGAAATACCCTTCAACACTAGGATCAATTTGAACACGGCTGTTGATTATTAGTCGTTCACGTGTATATTTTCTATCCCTCTTTTTCTGAAATGATTAAACTAAACTTGAACATGCATGTTGTCGTACAATAAATTACCAAGTGAAGACAAAACATTGGTGGGATGCGTTTATTTGACCAAAATAGTGAGTTGACTTAATAAGCGACTTGGGGGTGCGTTTAGTTCTCTCAAAAATGTTTTTTTGCAAAACGTAAATGGGCCAAAAAATGTAATTAGTATTTGGTAAAGTATATTTTGAAAACACATTGCCAAGCAACTTTACTTTAAGTACTATTTGGTAAAAATTATGCATTTTCATTTTTTTCTTTTTTATTAAAAAAACTCTCAAACTAATCTACCGGCAGAACTCAGCTAATGCCTACCAGCCACGCCTGAGTTGGGTGACCTGAGCATGGCTAGCAGGGTCTAGAGTGGCTTGCGCGCAACTAGAATTGGCCTTGTTGGCGGCCTAAACCTTCGCTGGTGAGTTCATGTGAGGTAGGGACATTTCCAGAATCATGAAAATTGAGTAAAGGCAGAGATGAAAGAAACAAAAATGTATTTGCAGTCCGGAAGTATAGCATACTAAAGCACCTCCAAGCTTGCCTTGGGCCAAACGCCTTGTAAATGCAATTAAATTTCCCCAAAACTATCTCCAAAAATTTTTTGTCAAATGCTATTTGCATTTGCCCAAAAAGACTTTAGAGCCTAAAAAGACTTTGGTAATGCTAAACCAAACTTACCCTTGTTCATGATTGGTTCTAGGAAATCTAGAGTATGCGACTTGGATTTACTTGATAAACTTTGTTAGTTCCAACTAACATTTGTAAAAGAAAAACGAATTGAAAGGCAGGTGCAAAATTTCCCCAAAACTATCTCCAAAAAATTTGTCAAATGCTATTTATATTTGCCCAAAAGACTTTAGAGCCAGAAAAGACTTTGGCAATACCGAACCAAACTTACCCTTGTTTGTGATTGGTTCTAGGAAATCTAGAGTTTGCAACTTGGATTTACTTGATAAACTTTGTTAGTTCCAACTAACATTTGTAAAAGAAAAACGAATTGAATGGCAGGTGCAAAATTTCCCCAAAACCATCTCCAAAAAATTTGTCAAATGCTATTTAAATTTGCCCAAAAGACTTTAGAGCCAGATTAGACTTTGGCAATACCGAACCAAACTTACCCTTGTTTGTGATTGGTTCTAGGAAATCTAGAGTTTGCAACTTGGATTTACTTGATAAACTTTGTTAGTTCCAACTAACATTTGTAAAAGAAAAACGAATTGAATGGCAAGTGCAAAATCTCTCTCTCTCTCTCTCTCTCTCTCTCTCTCTCTCTCTCTCTCTCTCTTTCTCCCTATCGATCGTATGTTCAACTTCAAAAATAAATCTGACAAAATGACACAAGTAATCCTTAAGCTATGCTCAAATATGTAATGTGACTCATAAACTTTTAATTTGTTCAATACGGTCAATTAAATGTAACTTAATGTGTAATATAGTCTCTGAATTTTTAATTTATTCATTATGATCCATGAACTTTTGATACATGTTCAATTTAGTCCCGGAACTATATGACAAAGTTCAATATTGTCCTTGAACTTAAATTAATGGAAGGACAACATTGAACATTTTAATATAGTTCATAGATTGAGTTGAATAAGTTCGGGATCACATTAAACAAACTAAAAATTTAGGGATCAGATTATATACTGGGTCAAAATTTAGGGATTATGTGGGTGATTATTCCTAAAAATGCAGAATCAAATACAAAGTATTTGCATAAAAATCGACAGCCATGAAACTAAGAACTGTAAAAGCATGTGGACAGCTGACCGTTCGCTTCCAAGTGCGCGTCACGTGAGTTTGGTGGACATTTCAATCCCTTTTAACATTTCTTTCTAGTTTTTCCCCTTATATTTAGTTTTGTTCGAATTAGATGCGGGTCATCGGCCATCGTAATTTTTTTTCTTCTTCACGTGTAGATATTCCAGAGGCGAGCTATTAAGGAAAAGTTCATGGATTATTAAACTGGAATGAATGTTCCTCTCACGCTACAATTGCATACGTTCAGTGCGGACTCTCGCAAATCCTACTAATCGCAACTTGATCTCTTAATTACAATTAACTTGGCTTTGTGGAGTAGAGTTGAAGCCAAGGACGAGGAGAGATGGAGATAGGGTAACGTTTTTTTAGTCATGGACAGAATATATTTTTCGGTTCGGTATAGGTCTCATACCCGGATAGAACCGGAACAGTCATTATACTCGAATTTAGAGCTTTTGCTCAAATTGGAGGAGACCCGAATAAATAAACAAAATGAAACTCTCAGTTCAGGCTTTTTTGATAGCCCTAAACGGTGCTCCTAGAAACTAGAGCTATCAAAAAAAGCCCATACTAACTCGGACTAATCAATTTATTGAAAATTATGGCAACTCAAGTGAACGTTTTCTAGAAATCTTGTACTTAAATGATTTTTAAAAAAAAATTATAATATAGCACTCAAGTAAGCATCATATGAAGATTATGACATTTGTGATATTCTTATCCAGTCCCTTCTTTCAAAGCCTTTAGTGGTTGGCTTGAACAAGCCATCATGCTGTTATGCTTATTCTAAGTTGATACAGTCAAGGTTGTGGTTCAATAACTTGCAAACAATTATTGATTCGGTTCGGGGATGAGCCAAATCTCTCTCTATTTGAAGATTATACTTTCAACTTCGTAAAATTCATAATCAAATATAAGATGAGGTTAATGCAACGAAAAACTACAAGCTAGTACATCTCGTAAGAAATTTACTCCAAACTAATTTGACTATAAACTGGTATATTTATAACAAATTTATCCTAAATTGATTTTTTGACCACTAAAACCTCAAATCAGAATATTTGTGACAAGTAGAAGATAAACCCTAAACTGTTATTCCCCGTCAACTGTCACATTATCCAACTCAGTAATTTGATGATGAATTTTAATGAAAACTAGTAGAAAGTAAATTTATCACAAATGCCGGTTTGGAGTTTTTCGTGATATTACCTTTATAAAATATTTGCACAAAAGTCGACAACACTGAAAGTAGGGCTGCAGTACGGTGTTGATAGTTGACCTTTGACTTCCAAGAACTGCAAAACGATGTTTCAAAGCAAACCTTGGTTTGGGGGCATTTGAAGGCCACTTAGGCGCGCATGACAACCATTCTTGCTCTAGAAATAATTTGGAACGAGAAATAGATTTTTCTATTTCTATTTCTAGAAGAGTTTCTAAGCAAAAATAACCGTTTGATAATGACACAAAATTTCTACTCTAAAAATAGAAATTCGTTTGATAACGACACAAAATTTCTTTTCCTTTCGAATGGCGGCAACAACCGACGACCTTTAATATAAAAAATGAAAATAAAAATGATTTAGTAACAAAAAAATAAAGAATAAAATAAAATAAATCATAAAAAAATATATCATTTTACTTTAAAATAAAAATATCCTTAAAAATAAATTTATTTTATATATTATATTTTATTTTATTTTACAAATAAATTTATTTTAAAATGAATAAAAATTAAAAATAAAAATAAATTTATTTGGCAAAACACTCAAGGCAAATAAAAATAAATTTATTTTTATTTATCATAAATAATTTATTTTTAATAAACTAAAAATAATATGATAAATAAAAATAATTTATTTATTAAATAATTTTTAAATGAATAAAATGAATATATTTATTTTTATTTATTTTTAATTTTAATAAAATGAGGAGAGGCAGAGGAGGAGGAGGAGGAGGCAGAGACGTAGAGGAGATGAAGGAGGACTCACCGAAATTAGGGTTTAGTGTGAGAAATTATTTCGATTTCTCTTCCAAATCAATTTCGGAATAGAAATCTATTCCGAAATAAAAAAAACGAATAGGTTTATCAAATAGGTTCTATTCCGAAACGAGGTTTGAAATAGAAAAATTATTTCGAAAGAGAAATTTTGGTTATCATGCACCCCTTAATATTTCATCGACCATTGTAAATTCTTTTCTTCCTCAAAGTGGGAGTAGACTGCAATTCTTTATGCACAAGGGAGCTGATGCTCCGGGATACAGTCGATGCTCAAGTCGTCGTAAATGTTCTATTAAAATAAACCCGTACCAACGTTTAGTGGAAAATCGCGAGTTTATATGAAAAATAGAGGCAACTAAGGGCTGCGGAATCTGAATACAAAAAGAAACACTAGATTATTCCAACCTGAGAGAGTTAATAACGCAAGCAAGTCAACTTGGAAAATTTTATTTGGCTTTGGATCCTTTTATGTAAACCTTTTATTAGTGACCACGTGAGACCAAACGAGTGGCTCCAGTTTTTCATGCATTCGGTAATAAAGATGTACATCTTTGTAGATAGAAAATAGTTATACCATTTCTGTAGTCACTCACACCCAACTTTTTCACGTGCAATTTGTTGAGATATAATATGTGGAAATGATAGGATCTTGTAATTTACGTCAATGCGAAATTGCCAGAAAAATAAATAAAAAAAATAAGGACACTAGAAATTTACATAGTTTAGTTCGAGTATCGATACTTACATCCACGAAAAGAGTCAGCAATAAATAATCCATTAAAATTAAAGAATCAAAATTTACAATTGTTTCGCCTAAATTTAATCTCAAACTCAAAGTATTTAACTCACTTAAAAATAAACTCACGACACAAAAATATCACTTTCAAGTCGCACGCCAAAAAAGAAAAATCTCCAGCTTCTCTTCGGCGGCGTGCGGCTTCTCACGGCTCGTACGTTCAGCAGCCCAAAAAGAAGAAATAACCTACGCCTTTGTCTCTTTTATACGTGTGTGTGCCCAAGGTCAAAGGTTTGACCTTGGGCCCCACGCTTTCCGTTCACGTGCAGAGTCTTCGCACCAAAAAGAATTCGGCAACGCAGACCTGGGCCCACTGTTGGTTTCACGTGGGAGACTCTATGCAGAGGGGACTTCATCGGCCAAAGAAAGAAATCCTAAATATTGATGTGTTTGGGCCCCACCGTGGATAACATCTTCGGCTTCTTTGACCTCCTCTGCAACCGCGTAAAATAACAAAACTTTGCTGCCCTTTATTTATTTCCTCTTTTGTAATCCTTCGCGAGTCCAGCGAATTTCCCTACTTAGAAAATCTTTATCAACAAAATTTAATATAATAAATCATCATCCGAATTCAAATTTGAGACATAATTCAACACAATTCTTAGCATAGGATGTTCTAAGTGTAAAATCAGGTTCAAAAAGAGAAGACCAAATACAAGATGTAGATAAGGGGCTTGAAGATATTACAAACAGAACCGGGGGTCCTCTACATACAACATCTATTCTCCATAGTTATAAGGCAATATGGCAAAGACATATATTGGCACGTGCCAAAAATCATGGGTGATGTGCACTCGAAAGCACGCACAAGTACAAATTATACCCGACATGCACAAGCGAAGGCACACATTGGCAGCTATCAGTACTCACTAGTGTCCTATATGCGCACTGTCAAGCCAAATTAGAAAGGTTCCACACCTCCCATGAAGGAAATGAGAAGTACTTCCCTTTCTCGATACCAAATGATCCATAAGTTCTTTCGTTGCTCTGAAGTGTGAGGGAGCAAATCACATGTCCAAAATCATCTCTTATGTAACAAGAATACGAAGTCAAATACTTCCTGGGGCAATCAACCTTTATCTGCAAAACTCGAAAGGTAGACATTTTAATCACAGGCTCTTCACCGGGATGCATTTCTTTCACCAACAAAGCCGTTTATTTAGAAACTTGTCCATGATTGGTTGGTGGAAATCTGGACCTGCAACTTCGATTTATTTAACACATTTTCATGAGTTCCCGGTAACTTTTGTCAAGGGAGATTGAGTAAATGCAGGAGCAAAATCTCTCTCTCTCTCTCTCTCTCTCTCTCTCTCTCTCTCCCTCACCCCCCCCCGGGGAACATTGTGCTTTCGACTTCGTAAAATGCAGAATCAAATGTAAAATATTTGAACGAAAATTGACAGCACTGAAACTAGAGCTGCAGTACGATGTTGACCGTTAGATCGTTGGCTTGCCAAGAGCGCATTATCCGGCTTTGGTGAACAATTCAAGGCCTTTTAATTTTTCGTTTTTGTTTGAATTCGTGCGTGGAATTGGATGCGGGGCTCACCGGCCAAGGAGAGTGCAGTGCACCGGGATTGTTTTTTGGGCTATCATTAAAATATGGGAGCTAGCTCGTGGGATTACAGTGCGCGATGGTCAAATCGTCACCATCGTCGTTGTTCTTTTCTAGTAGATAACGTGAGCGTCGCGGAGTCTGAACACAAAAAGAAACAAAAAATTTCCATGCCCGTAGCATCCCCCGGGAAAGGGAGGGGGTGGTTTGGGGTGTTGTTGTTCCAGCTCAATTAAAGATCTCACATCCTTGTGGATAGAAAATGCTGAGATAATTGCCCCAAAAAAAAAATAAAAAAATCTAAACTTCTTATATGGTGATCAATTTAATTTTAGACTTTTCATATCTGTTAGTCAAGAAGAGTGCGCTTATCATATCGGTGCATAATGAACCATCATGAAAGATGACCATATAATTTCCAAGATTCTAGATTACATGTCAGCCTAAACTTTCAAAATTCACCGATATTTTTACCTCAAATGATGTATCTGAGCTACTTACTGAATTCTCTGCAACACAAGTCCGATGTCAATGTCCATCATTTGACCATTAAAAGCGCTTAAGACCTTAAAAGCGAGTTATAATTAATTGATGGGACACGTGACAATATAACAAGTCATTGAAAGATAGTCACGCCTCGTAAGTCTCGTCTCTCCTCCGTCGCCCCGTGTTTAGGGCTCTGGATTGTCGACCCATTGTTTTTAATTTTATACTCAAAAGTAATGGAGTCTTCACCGATCCAGTGACTATGTTTATTTCTCGCACATCTGTGTAGATATCATCATCCCACGCCTCCACTACCAAAAGGCTTCATGGATTTGAAGGGACCATGTTGGGAATAACGGATCCCCGAAACCGGATTCGACATCGAATCGAACCCCTAAATCAATGCGGAAGACGAAGCCCGCGAAACACGCATCACCGATCGTAAAGCACACCACGGATTCGAGCGTACCTTGTTAGCCACAGATTAAACACCAATGCTGAAGAAGAGGAAGAAATTCTGTTCCCGATGATGTCAATTTGCCTTGAAAAGGAAACGGCGTCGCCTTGAGCGTTTGGAAGAAAGAGAGCGTTTTTCTTTTCTTTTTCTTGGAGGAGAGAGGGAGAGGAACGTACGTACGTTTTGATTTCCCAAAGGGTGTGTTCTCTCTCTCTCTCCTCCCTTTTATACCTTTCCCCATCCACGGGCCCTATTCCCGTGGGCCGGGCCTTTTTGGGCCCAACTTGAGCGGATGGGCCTTAAGCCCATCTCATAAAACCATCATCTCCCACTCGTACATGGTGGTGCAAAACCAACATGGGCGGACAGGCCCTACTCAGCCCCATCGAGAAAAATCCATCATAGACTCTCACTTAACATGGTGGGTCGAACATAATCCTCTTTTCCTCTCTTCAACATTCATACCGGTGAATAATCCGTGCGACCAACATACTTTGAGAGCTCGTTGCTATACATCTGTTAGGAATATATAGCAGCTCATAATAGGCATCACACTCCGAGTAGATTTAGTATGCAGTACCCTAGATCGATCGATCACATTTATATCTCTCTTGATCTCTTTTAAACAATGATATATATATATTGTATTCACAATTATGATTATCACAAAGACAGTCATAATTGGTTAACCGGTGAATACAAAACTACAATGTGATTCTCCACAATCGATCTTCCTCTTTCCTTCAAACTCTCAATTTCAGTCCAGCTTGCTTTTATAGAAATGCCCCATTAGATCGAATCACTCATGACCATTGGCAACATCCTAAGATAGCAAACACTAAATAGAAATCTTGAGAATAAGTAAGAGTCATGAGGGGACAAAAAAAATTGAGGAACTCTCTTCCTCAAGAGTCTCACACGATATAAAAGTTGAGATCAAACTTTTGCCGCTCTTATTGGTCGTCTCATGCATACGTAGTATGAAATGCATATTACGGTATTAACTCCTTTCCCATTGAGCGTATGTCTACACTTTTCAATAACGTACAGATGATAGTTTAGACATACCCAATGTCTAACTTGAGTTCACGTATCTACTCATTCACAAAATTCATCAGAACTCACATCTGGCATCTTAGACAGATAAAGTAAAACATGTGGGGTATTTTACTTTCGAACATAGTAAGTATTATATCCTCATCTTAACACCTAGTTAAGGCGACATACGTGTTTTAAACTTGAGCTCGATTATCACCTAGATAATAAACTTTAAAACAGTCTCATCTCTATTTATCACACAAGTAAATAGAGGCGATTACCCGTGTGAGTGGGCTAATCTTATATCTGTCCGACATACTTCTCAACTTAAAGTAATGCATTAAGCATTAAGATGCATAAAGATCAAACAAAGATTCATAGGCATTAATGATGAAAACACAAATTCATCAAATTGTGAACATTTAGGGAAATTACAATATTCAATATATCAGTCTCTACGCAATCCTAGAGATTTCATATGGCCACAAAACACATCTCTAGGTATTGGCTTTATCATAGGATCTGCTACCATTCTATGTGTAGTATGTACTCTAAGTTCACATCTTTTCGTGCAACCATATCCTTGACAAGATTATACTTGGTATCTATAGGTTTGGTCTTGCCATGATATTTTGGATATTTGGTGTACGCTTTTGCCGCTTGGCTATCACAGTTAACCAACAATTAATCTGCCGCACTTCCAATAACACCTAAATGATCCAAAAATCTCTTAAGCCAAACACTCTCTTATACTGCTGCTGATAATGCCACGAACTCAACTTATATCTGGACAACGCTATACATTTTTGTTTCTTACTGCTCCAACATATGGTGCCATTATTTAGTAAGAAAACAAACCCAGAGATAGATTTTCTTTCATCTAAATCTCCTCCCCAATCAGTATCACAATAGCCTTTGAGTTGCAGATCCTTTTCCTTGATAACTCATCGTATAATCAGCAGTCCACTTTAGATACCTCAGTATTCTCTTAACGGCTTTCCAATGTGCTTGACTTAGATTGGATTGGTATCTACTCACCATTCCAACTGCAAAGCATATGTCGGGTGTTGTGCACATCATAGCATACATCAAACTCCCAACAGCACTAGCATAAGGAACATGTATCATTTGTTCCTTCTCTTGTGGAGTCCCCAGACCGAGACTATGGCTCAATCCTTCACCTCTTTGCAATAGGAGTGTCTATGGGTTTATAGTCTTGCATACTAAATCGTTCAAGAACCTTATTTATATAGGTTTCTTGCGAAAGAGACAACGATCTATTGAAGTCTTAACTCCAAGAATGTATGCAGCCTCACCCATATCCTTTATCTCAAAGTTAGAAGACAACTATCTCTTGATAGTATTAACCAACTCCATATTTCTTCCGGCAATTAGTATATCATCAACATATAATGATATGATCACAAATTGATCATTGGATCTATTGATATACACACAATGATCCTCGTCAATCATTGTAAAATCATATGCCACTATGGCATTATGAAAATGTATATACCTTTGTCTCGAGACTGCTTAAGGCCATATATCGACCCCCAAAGTCGACATACCTTTTCTTCTTGGCCTTTAACTATGAAATCAGCGGAGGTTGTTCCATATATGCTCCTTCCTCTAATTCTTCATTGAGGAAAGCGGTCTTTACATCCATTTGATGTAACTCAAGATCCATACTAGTCACTATTGCCGAATAATGCGAATCAAGGTAAATCTCACTACGGGAGAAAATGTATTTTCATAATCAATTTCTTCCCGTTGATTATACCCCTTCGCCACAAGGCGAGCCTTATGCCTTTCTATTGAGCCATCAGCCTTTCGTTTTATTTTGAGAACCCACTTGTTCCCAATAGCTTTGTGTCCTTTTGGAAGATCAACCAGTTTTCAGACTTGGTTTGACTTCATTGACTCTATCTCCTCTTTCAATGCATAAATCCATTTTTCCTTATTAGGGCATTTCGAGCCTCATTAATATTTCTTGGCTCATCCTCATCTTGTGGAGCAACCATAAAAGTTTCCCTTTCAATGTCAAAACATCGACGGGGAATACTTTGGCAACTTGTTCACCGTATGGGAGATTGTACACTTAGCACATCATTCCTCATCATGCTCCCACTTGGATTAGGTAATGATGATGTCGTCACATCAGGTGGTTGCAATTGAGAATGAGTTGAATTCAATTCATCACATCTCATATTACTCCCACTTAGACAAACTCCACTAACATCATTATCTTGATCCAAAGTTTCAAATAAAGAGTTTTTTTTTTTTTTTTGCCCTCTTAGGAAATTCATCCACTAAGGATGTAACATCCCGTGATTCAAATTCAGTTATACTCCCACTTTCCTGCTCACCTATGAACACATACCATTTTGAGTGTTCGCAGTATCTCATGAAAATACTCTTATTTTCTTTGGGACACAATTTCCCAAAACTTGTGAGAGGACTTATGAATATAGGCAGCACAACCCCATGGCTTAAGAAAACTTAAGTCTGGTGTTCTAATTGTCCATAACTCATATGAAGTGGAAATAACCGATTTGGAAGGCACCGGTTAAGTATATAGGCAGCAAGTTAACAACACATCACTCCAAAAAAGTGATGGGTAAGTTAGCATGCACCATCATGGACGTAACCATTCTAATAGGGTTCGTTTCTTCTCTCGCAACACCATTTTGTTGAGAAGTATATGGAAAGGCAACTATTCTTTCTATTCCTTTTTCATCACATAATTTTCTGAACTTATCGATAAATATTCTTAACCTCGATCGGATCTAAATACCTTTATTTTCTTGTCTAATTGATTTTCCGCAGATTCATAAACCTTCTAAAACAACTTATGCTTTAGATTTATGAGAAATCAAATAGACATATCCGAATCAAGTAGAATCATCTATAAAAGTGATGAAACAAACAGCCCTTTGCCTTCCTCTCACATTCATTGAACCATAGATGTCCAAATGGATTAAATGCCGAGGAAATTCAGCTCTTTTACTTTTTCCAAATGGTCTCCTTGTCATTTTCCCTACTAGGCAATGCTCACATATGGACAAATCAACTTTTTCAATATTGCCCAACAAGCCCTTTTTGGCTAGTCTTTTCATATGTTGTTGGCCCATATGACCAAGTCTAGATGCCATCATATTCACATCATTATCATATAAGATAGAAGACGTGAAACAAGGGGATAACATATTGACATCACTACAGTCAACATTTAGTACAATAAAACCATATAGAAAGTGACCACAACCATAGTAGTTTGTATCTAAACACAAATCTACACATTTATTATGGAAGTTCATACCAAAACCAAGCTTAACCAACACTAAGACAGACACTTAAAATTTCGACGAATCTCTCGGAGCATATAGAACATCAAGGTACGTTAACCACTCATTTTCTATTGGTCGATGCCAATTCCTTTACATCAGCTCTAGAGTTGTTTCCGATATGGATCCACTCTTTTCCAATTAGTACTAGTCGGAATTCCACAAAGGATCCTCTATCCTTTGCTACATGGTCCGTCGCTCCCGAATCTACATTCCACAAAGGATTGGATTCAGCTTATAATGCAGAACTTGACACATAAGCAAAGTTTTCAAATGTACAAGAGGTACATTCCTTCTTTGGCTCACGACAGTCGCGAGCATAGTGACTTCTCTTGTCACAATTGTAACACATCACACTTGACATTTTCTTCACTTGAGGACGTTTTCCTCTCTCTTGTTGGTTAATTCTTGATTTCTTGCAATAAGGACTTGATCCTTTGCATTCCCACATATTGAACGAATCAATACGTTTGCGCTTAGAGCTCAAAGCCCTTTATGAGCTAGAAACAGCATTGAAAATATCTATTTTCGGCTCACATGCCATCAAGCGGTCCTCTACCAGCTCAAGGTGGCGCACAGCATCCTCAAGATCTTCCATAACATGGTCAAGAGCTTCTAGTGCTTCTTGCTTTTTCAGCACATATTAAATCTTCATATTCAATATTTCACAATTGTTGCCGTTCATATCGGTAATTACATTCTTAGTTGCTTTGAACCATCGTTCAACATATCGGACATACATGCACGAATAATTAATGCCTATCATTTATGCATCCCTATTTGCATAGACCCATCATATTAATAAATAATTTCAAGTAAGGCTTGAGAATCAAAAGGTCACTATGTTTCCAATCATCCTCCAAAATCCTAACTTAAAATTATTATTAATATAATTATCTTATGCAAATAAATTCTATGAAGTTACAAAACTTCTATTACTACCCATGACTAATTACCCACAAGAACCAGCAATAGCGAAAGCAAATAAAAATCTTAACATTCAATAAAATAACAATGCTTTCACATGATACATCTAATATATCGGTTGCTACATCAACAATAATCAGGTAGTAATCATTACACAATTAATCAAAGAAATAAATAGGGAATGTCCCTTCTAATCTATCGCCCATAATATCTCGAGAAATTTGAAGGCACATTTGCCAACCATAGAAAAACTTTTGAAGAGCTTTCATGTCGCCTCCAAGGCGCATTCACTCGCGCCATGTGGCGCTCAATCTAAGGGTTGAAGTTTTGGCCAACTCAATCCTATAGTGCTCTCTTATAAAAAGCTTCCACCAGCCTCCTATAACCCGGGACCACGTTGACCTCCCATAGCCGATCCAACACCGCTTGCCATTCAGGTGGAAGAGTGTTCATCAAAGCCGGCACCTTCTCAAAATCCGGCATAAGATAACCATTCCAGATGATTTCTTGTATAATCTGATTGACCCTGACCACATGTGATACTAAATCACCATCATGCCACCGATAATTAGCTAATTCTGACATCAGCCTTTTAAGTCTTGCATTTCCCTCGTCCGTTCTCGGGATTACAAGTATCCTTGCATAACGCATCATAGTTCCTGCAACAAATGCAGAATTAAAAATGGATCACTTATAATCCATAATTAATATAAGGGAAAATACATAATTTTTCAAAATTCATGCAACAAATGCAGAATTAAAAATGGATTACTTATAACCCACATAGGCATGACTGAAAAAGGAAACAAATTCCTTTTTTTTTTTTTTTGGGTCAACGGTCAATGGTCAAAGTCAACGGTCAACGGTCGGTCAACGGTCAACTGGTCAACGGTCGGTCAACGGTCAACTGGTCTGGTCAACGGGCGCGCGGGTCGGGCTGGTCGGACCGGCCGTGCCGGTCGGACGAACCGACCGCACGTGCCGCGCGCGTGCGTTGGCTGACGTCACCCAGACGTCAGCCAGCACGTGCCTCGCGCGTGAGCGTGCTGACGTCACGCAGACGTCAGCCACACGTGCGCGGCATGCGCCAGGCTGATCGGGTCGGGTCGGTCGCCGTCGGGTCGGGTCGCCGGTCGGTGACCGGCCGGCCAACCGTCGTCGGCGATGACGTCATCACCGACGGTTATCGGCGGTTGGTGACGTCACGATGACGTCGGCGGGTGACGCCGCATGCGTCGGTCCGCGGACCGGCGCGTGCCGGTTCGCCGGCCGCCGCGCGCACGTGCCGGTTCGCCACCGGTGCGTGTGGCGCACGCGCCGGGCCCGGCGCTTCCGGCGTGCGCGTTGAGCCCACGCGCAGCAACTTTTGGCCGCGCGTGTGGGCGCGTGCGGCGTCGTACGGCAGCTTACGACCACTCGCCGTACTCGTCTCGACGTCGCCTTTCTCCCAAAGTGCCTTCAGAATTTGATTTCGACTTACGAAAACTCAGAAAAATGGCCAAACAACGCTCGGGTGTCGGGATTTCTTGCCTCGATCAGTACGGCCGAAAGTTTTTCGCAAAAAATCAATCAAAAAACATCAAATTGATCGGGAAAACGTGAACTAGGGCTCTGATGCCAATGTTGGGAATAACGGATCCCCGAAAATCGGATTCGACACCGAATCGAACCCCTAAATCAATGCGGAAGACGAAGCCCGGGAAAACACGCATCATCGATCGTAAAGCACACCACGGATTCGAGCGTACCTTGTTAGCCACAGATTAAACACCAATGCTGAAGAAGAGGAAGAAATTCTGTTTCCGATGATGTCAATTTGCCTTGAAAAGGAAACGGCGTCGCCTTGAGCGTTTGGAAGAAAAGAGAGCGTTTTTCTTTTCTTTTTCTTGGAGGGAGAGAGGGAGAGGAACGTACGTACGTTCGATTTCCCAAAGGGTGTCTCTCTCTCTCTCTCTCTCCTCCCTTTTATACCTTTCCCCATCCACGGGCCCTATTCCCGTGGGCCGGGCCTTTTTGGGCTCAACTTGAGCGGATGGGCCTTAAGCCCATCTCATAAAACCATCAGACCAGAACAATGAATTGGTTCTGAGTAAACTCCTATTGAATCAAGAGGGGCATGGGATTTATAAAAGCCAATTATCTTGCTACATACCAATGGACAGCAAAAGAACCAACTTTTTTCTTCATCAAACAGTCCGTGCCTTCTTATATTAGTTTGAAATATCAGCTATCGAATGACAATTGAGCTAAAGTCTCGTCTGATATAACCGGAGACTAAGGTTAGGTATTCATGTGGGTACTCCAAAGACAACCGACAAAGTTTGCAATTAATGTGCTTAGCTATGATAGGAAGTTGAGTTGGACGGGGGAAAAGAAAGTAAATGCTAAACCTAATCTCATTTATCATTAGCTCCCGTTTCTTTTCTCATTCAGGTATTTCCTTCCATATTGAATCTTGCAGCAATGATAATTCCATTAATGATATGCATTGAAAGACTCCAAAAAGTCAATAAACTTTCTTTTGTGTAGCAAAGCTATAGAAAAGATTGGTAAGAAAGATAGTCCTAGTCCTAAAACTCGATTACTCATCATATAAACTTCACCTTTGCCACTTCTATCGTGTTTCGAAGACCAAGTGGACTCGCCATCTTTGTCATACCCAATGGCGGTGAGGTTGACAACGCTTTCCAACAATATCTTTATTTTCTTCACGCCAGTTTATTTTCCATTTCAAGGTTGTCACCCTTGGCCTCCAAATGGTTCGGTAGACTTGGACAAAGATGATATACCGGTTCTAAGTGCACTCCAATAGATTCCGAAAAGGGAAAAAATGAGCAAAAAATCCTAAATTTATTAATTTTGTTACATTTAGTCCTAAATCTTTCAATTTTATCAATTGAGTCTTACATATTTTTACGTTTTACCAATTGAGCTCTTTTGACCAACTTTAGCTGGAAATTGCTAATATGGACGTTGATCGTACTACATGACATGGTCGGCACTAATGTGGATAATTTGTATAACTTTTTTTTCTTTTCTTTATTTCTTTTTCTTTTTTTTTTCTTCCAAGCCTGGTGAGGGCCACTCGACCCTCGTTAGCCACTTTCGAGAGTTGTGGCCTTGGCCCAATGGCCGACAAGGGTCATCAACCCCAGGGTTGAACATGGTCTAGGTGGACGGTTCCTACCTTAGAATTGAAAACTGCCCACTAAGGTCTTGTTTCGAAAAATTAGAACCGAGACCCACTGATTGGTTCCATGGATCCACCCAGGAACCGAAATGCTGGTTGAGTCTAATTCCCAAGTGGATCCATGGAACCAGTCCCTTATACTTACAAAGCTTGTTTGGCCTTATATTATGGCTGAATTGCGAGCCATTTAATTTGATTAAGAATTAAAAATTATAAGGCAAAATGAATAGACAATACTCGTTAGCTAAAATACCGGTTGAGTCGATTTCCAAGTGGATCCATGGAACCAGTCCGCAATACTTACAAAGCTTGCTTGGCCTTATGTTCGGGCTGAATTGCGAGCCATTTAATTTGATTAAGAATTAAAAACTATAAGGCAAAATGAATAGACAATACTTGTTAGCTAAAAACTTAATTTGTTTGAAGATCATGGTGTGGTCCTTGTAAGGTTTCCTTATAGAAGAAACAAGTGGAGATTTAGACTCAAGGTTAAAAGTCCTAACCTCTTAAATGTTAACACATTAATCGCTTATCTTTTTTTAATGTCAACCTAATTTAATCACGAGATGGTTAAGGAAATACTTACTTATACTCTTAAAATGAGTCATTGGCTCTTATGGACATCTCGATTGTTTCTCTCCTTCATTTACCTTTGTTTGTTTTGTTTTGGTTGAGAAAGCAAATAAATGGATTATTAGAAATTTTTTTTTTTAAAAAAGTATGGAGTTAATCATATTACACACCCAATAATCAAGTAATTAAAATGGAATTTCTTTTTTAAAATATGTATAATGGGTTGGTGAGCGGGAGGTTCCATGCCTAGAACCAAAAATCATACCAGCACTCAATGATTCCACTAAATTAGAACCGAGAACTAGATTAGCCCCCACAGAAATCGCCGGTTTTGGTCCGATTCTAGACGGTTCTTGGTCCTTTTGCATACCCGTCATCAACCTGGCCCGTGGTTGGCAAGGGTTGCCGCCTCAATCATGGTTAGCAAGGTCGGCAAGGGTCGCCAAGACAACCCTCATCGAACTTGGTTAGGAAAAAAAAAGGTAGAAAGAAAAAGAAAAAAAAAAAGAAAAGAAAGGAAATAAAAATTATAGAAATTGTTCACATATGCATTGACTGTCCTACTTCGCATTACTAGCATCCACATAAGCGATTTTTAGCTAAAATTAGCCAGATTGAGAAAATTAAAAGGTTTAGAACTGAATTAGCAAAAGTACAATAGGTTTAAGACTTTGGATAATTTCATATTCCAAATAGGTGATAGAACTTCCATAATATCCAATTATCTTTCCTCCAATTGCTAGAAATGATGGATATTTTCCTTTTCAATACTTAAGGGTCCATATGTCCTTTTTTTTTTTTTTTTGGGTCTGCATCCATATGTTCTTTTATTGCTCAAAAATGTGAATGAATTGATAATAGTAGAGCTAAAATCACTCGCAATATATCCCAAAACTAAAGTTATACACTTGATGTTTTTAGTAGAGCTCAATGTGTGCTCCAATAGAATCAAGAAAAGTACCTTATCTCCTAGAAACTCTTAACAATTTTCCTGACTTCTCATGGCAAGGCAAAATACTTCCCTTCTTCTCTTCCATATGGTCCCCACATTCTTTTGTTGGTTCGAAATGTGAGCGAGTTGACTGAAGCCCTTATATGAATTTATACATCCAAAAAGAAGTTGCGTACTCATCCGAGTACACCAATATAACCTCCAAAGAGGCCCCAAACACATTCAAGGAAACTAACCAAAAAGCCTTAAATCTATCGTAGTAGTTTTAGTTCAATCCTAAATATTTTAAATTATGCCAATTAAGTCATAAATTTTTTTGCGTTTTACCAATTGATCCAATATGGCTAATTTTGGCTAGAATTCATTAATGTGGACTCTAGCTATCTTACATGGTACTATTGGTGATGATGTGGACATCTTTAATAATATTTTGAATTTCTTATAATTTTTTCTTCTTTTCTTTTCTTTTTCTTTTTTTTACCTGGACTTAGGGTTGTCGAGGGTTGCCGGCCCCGAGCGAGGGAGCCATAGCCCTCGCCATTCCCTCACCGAGTCTCAGGGGAGGGCTGCAATGCCCTCTCCTGGCCAGATTTAAGCAAGGGGTCACATCCCTCGCTTAGAGTCGATGAGGTCTGCAACGCCCTCCTTAGTGCCAAGTGAAAGTGCTAATATGAACACCTAGATGAGGGTGAATAGGTGTTTGAAATAAATCTTGGCAAATAAATGAGGAATAAAATAAGTTTCGAGCAAAGTCTGAATATGGATCAGACTTTCAAACTGAGTTTGAAGAATAACAGACTTTGAGCAAGTTTAGACTTTAGTAGTTAAATAGAACTACGAATAAAATAAAGGAGCTCAGGGAAGAGAATAAAAACATAGAATTTATAGTGGTTCAGCTTAAATCAAGTCTACGTCCACTCTCCCACACTAACAGCCTTCTAGTTGGATTCCACTATGTGATCAATAAGAGATTACAACTTTGAGTGCAAACACTTAGAGGTTGATCACAATATCTCATTAAGTCACTCTTTTGGTATTTCTCTCACGATTACAAACGTTTAAGCTCACCAAAGACAAGTATATAATTAAAGTTCGCTCAGACTTTGGAATTATAAATTTTACACTCCGTCTCTTCCTTGTTCATTGGTCATTGATCTCCTTAAATACTCCTCAACTTCCAAACTAGCTGTTGAACAGTATTTAGAGGATCGTCTTCCAATCTACCCATTGAACAGATTTGTATCTAGAAGATTTGGTAGCTGTTAATTGATAGAAGTAGAATCCCAAATTGATTCCGATTGCCCATACAAACGGAATATTGGTTTCCATAAGTAGAGCTTTTTCGTATAGAAAATTCTTGTCTTCAAAATCCAATTGTCAATCAATTAGATTGATTCAATCAAATCAATCTTGATGTGGAATCCAAACCATATCATTAGCGGTTATATGTTTGGGGCTTGTGTTACGTTCTATCAAGTTGTTTCATTCTGAATCTGCTACGTTATGAACTTTTGTCTCGTTCTGAATGTAAAGTCTGATAGTCTTCAGACTGAAGTAGAGTCTAAGTGTCTTCACACTGAAATAGACTTTTACAATCTTGATGTAAATCGAGCATATTCGCTTCGAATATATTTAGCTTTAAGGTCTGGACACGGTTTGAATAAGTTCAACTTCAGCATATAGAGTCTGTCTTCTAGTTCTTTCAAGTATAGACTTTGACAATATTATAGAGTCTATCTTGGTTCTTCCAATTATAGACTTTGACAATATCCTTTACATGTTCTATCATCTACATAGGCTATTACTCAACATTTAAACACATTAGTAGCATTTGATTTATTTTGTTATCTTTAAAACATCATACAGGATTTCCCTAACACCAAGAGGTTTTCCCGACCCTTGTTGAGTCTCGGGCAAAGGTTGTGGCACTCTCGCCTAGCTAGATCTAGGCAAGGGGCCACGCACCCTTACCTTGGTTAGTGAGGGCATCATGCCCCTCTCTTAGAGCCAGTGAGATACCTAAACAACACACTTGATTTGATAGATTGTGTTATAAATATAGCACATAATCACTCAAACACAAATTTTACAATATACTCTCTCTCACCACATACTCAACTATTGTAACTTTCCTTTCTCAATCACAGAGGAATAACTTGCTCACACAGAGCTACTAAGGCTATTCGTCCGACACTTAACTCAACGTTTCAAAAAGATGAAGAAGAGCTTCATTTCTCGAATAATCTAACCTGTCCCCCCATTTATTTATTTAGAAGAACCATGGAGGACTTTGATCTTTTATATCCTCTGACTTTGGATATTCTAAGCTCCAATTTAAGAGCTTCTAGGCCTCTCCCTAGCCTAAGGCTCTCTCCCTGAGTCTTTACTCTACCTGCAATGGCTTGAGACTATTAAACAATTATTGTAAAATTCATGGAGTGAAACGTTAGTTGACTGCTAGCTTTACTCATCAGCAAAATGTTACAACATAAAGAAAGAATAGAACAAATTTTGAAATTTATGCGAGATACCTCTCGATCAACAAAACACGGGAGAGAAAGATTTCAGAGGGGATGAATGACTAAACAACAATATCCTCTCCACAAAGCTCCAAAAATAAAGAACTCTAACTCATTGAAGTCAAGATGAGGAACCATCATCCACAATACTATCACCTTCTTGATAGTGCTTTTGTTCTCATAACATGGAAGAAACCAAGAATCTGTTGAAGTAGTGCGTCAAGTAAATCACACAATCAGTTGTAGCTACTTTTTGAGGATGATGGATCAATTGAAAAGCTGCTTTCAGTTTGTTCCTTGCATAATTTGACTCTTTGGAAATGCTAACATCTCAAAGCTTTGAAGCTCCGTAGCTTTTGAGGTTGTGCATCATAGGAGTTTCCTATAGATATCAAAAGCAACTACCCTATATTGATCAATGCACCTAATCTCCCGTGCCTTAACTATATTGGTGGGCTCTTCTCCAAGTATGTCATATCTGCCACTTCCATGCTAATTCGAGCTATGTGCTAATTCAGGCTCTCTTGCATTGCTAAGCAACCCTTTTTTTTTTTTTTATCAGCATTAGATCGGCGGGATAACTTTCATGTCCTTATTGTTTCCTCTTACTTCATTCAATGGTAATTATAAATTCTGTGTAATTGTGAATTAGGGCTTCGATTTAGGCTTCCTTGGATCATTGGAGCATTTGACTTAAGCCTTTCCTAGGGATCGATTACTCACTCGCTCACAAGGATCGTAAAGAAAGAAGCTCTCGGAGAGAAGGGAACTTTGTTACTAAAATGGTTGAATGAATACAATGAAGGAGATGTCACCTCTTCTTATACTACAAGCCCTCTATTTACAGCCATTGATTCATGTTCTATCTAACGAACAAGATCGCATCTCCCCTCCTACCAAGTACTGGCATTTAAGTCGAGAAAACTCTAGAACTTGGCATAATTATTGTCTCGCCCACCCTTAAGAACATTCCAAAAACCCTAGCGGAACCCTAGGAAAACTTGGACGACCTTCCTCAATTAAGCACGATCCTTTTGTCACAGGAAACTTGATGAAATGCTAGTATTGTAGTTGTCCGATTGATTAATAGATTATTTGTTACCAACCCTCCCAATAGAGTAGGTATTGATATTTAAATCATGCCATAAAAATCTCAGAGTTCTTCATTTTCCCTTGTTTATTTTATTGGTGATTTCATGCTTATTTGATTAAAAGATCAATAGTTTCCGCATTACTATATAACACAAAGTAAAGAAAAGAAAAGAGACAATTATGTGAAGAAAAAATAAACAAGGCAATTAGGGGCTTTAGGTCTTTATGGATTGCAATATTTATTTTTATAAATTTCAACACGAGTACAGCCAAAAAATTCACATAACAGTGCTTGCCTCCATCACCCGACAAGTGTAAGACGTATTTGAGGTTGATTTTGCCACTTGAAGCCCATCACAACCCTCGTTTGGGCCTCTCTAAGTCCTCTTAATGATAATGACTCAACTCCAAGCTCTTATTCGAAATATTCCCCCAATACTACACAAGCTAGAATAGGAATAATCATCTTTTTTTTTTTTTTTATGATCATAAAACATTATAATTAATCAAAAACGGCATATTTATTTTTCATCATAGACTTTAAACTTAAATATATATGACTACTTAACAATTGAATTTCGGAATGAGATATTTTTATTTGAAAATTTTTCTAAATAATTTAGATCAAATCACAACTTTTTATTCAGCTTTGTCTCTCTCCTTTTTAGGGCTCTTCCTGTGCCCTGAAAGCCGGCCCTTCCTCTTCCCACCCGAATCGCCACTGCGCGGAATCCGTCCGGATCAAGAGGTGACTCTTCGCTAACCAATCTTTGTTGGGTCTTTTCTCTGTATCTCATCCATGTCTTTAGCTGGTTTCCATGTCGACGTCATCTTCAGTTTCTCGCAGTTCCATGTAGTGATGTCTTTTCTGGGTTCTTGATGTTTGGGAAGATGGTCTATCGTTCTGCACTGATGTCTCGAGGAGTTTGTGAAACCGGGGTTCACGGGTGTTTTTTAAGATATTTGCTGGCACGCTGTGTGTTCTTTTAGATATTTGCTCACATTTCACAGTATGTGTTGGGCTATCTATTGCTTCTCCCCATCCCTTAACAGTCAGCGTAGGTGTCAAACGTTGTCCGCAAGCAAAGGGTGGAACTTGTAACTTGTAAGAGCATGAATAATAATAATAATAATAATAATAATAATAATAATAATAATAATAATAATAATAATAATAATAATTTTGTCATGTTCTTGATAAGTTTATCCTATAAACTATCTATGGAAAGCGCTTTTCATGGACTAAAAACAAACTTAGATTGGAGAACATGACTCTCCCTTCTGGCATGAAGGAAGTCGTTTTCCTACATTTCTTGCTAATTCTTATCGATTTAGCTTAAATAGCATTTTGTTAACATATTTTAGTGGGATTTACTTAATATCAAATATCATAAAACTAATTATTATTTTTTTCAACTTTCTAATATTTGAATGATGAAAACTTATCAATTTACAAAAAACACTTTCCATAAACTAAAAACGAGGTTAGATTGAGGAACACAACTCCCCCATTTCATAAGAAGGAAATCATCTTTCTTACATTTCGTGCTAATTCTTATCAGTTTAGTTTAATAAGATTTTGTTAATGCATTTCAGTGGGATTCACTTATATATCAAATACCATTAACTTAATATTTTTTTCAACTTATCTTCAGCGATAACAAGTTTTCGGTGAAATATGAACGCACGTTTAGTAATTCATTATATCTCTGGTCACCCATCCCCATCTTCGGGCTCGAGACACATAAGAGTGTCCCGAGAAACATCAAACGCATGCGATTTCAAATCAATCGGGATTAACTTCGAGCCATAACCAACCAACAAGAATGGACATTGCCAATTGAAAGGGATGAGCCGAAAGGCCCAACTGGAAACCCTGTCGACGCCTAACGAGTCCAAGTCCTGTCCCGCCGTTCTTCATACATCGTTTCGTGGGTGTGTTTTGGTGGTTGTGTGTCAAGTAAAAGTTTTCTGCTTTTCAGGGTACGAGGCGATCTAGATGATGAATTAGAAAATAAGAGGGAGATCTATGAATTGGGTTTCTATCGGGAGGAGAAGTGTCGCTCATCAGTCGTAGGTGTGAGGGGCGCGATATTCATGGTAGGGCATTTGGTGCTTTGAGCTCTTACGGGTTGACACCCGAAGCTTTTGATGAAATGCTTGAATGACGCTGACATCGATACGCTGGAACTACCGATACTGCTGATGTTGAAACGGGAGTTTGTACCCCGCCATTCATTAAATTTCTGTGCTGCGTTTAGTTGAAAAGGGGGATCGTAGAAACTCTTCGAGTGTCGTCGTGCACGATTCTTGCTCATGAGGGCACTTGTTTAAGCGTGGATATTGTTCATGGAAATCTGCATTATTTGAATTTTTTGGGGGATGTTTAGCTTGTTAGTTTGCCTAGAGTTGTCCAACGGAATATCACTTTATTTTCATTTAGTTTCCTGCTTCATGCCTTGACTATGACTACTTGCTGCAGAGAGAGCCCACCCCAAGATGAGTGCTCTCCTCTCTTATTCTGACTTCCCTGAAGCCTACGATAGCAAAGTCGAGATAGTGATTATGGAGTGACAAAAGTTTTGAGAACTTAAATAGAAGTCATGGTGAGATGAGTTGTTTTTCACTACATAGGTGTCAAAGTGGAAGTGTAGCTGAGGCATCCCAATAGATTAGTAGAGTTCTGAGAGCTATTTCTTAGATTCGAAAGATAGTATTGGATTCTCCCAATAACAAAAAAAGTATATCATGCCTAAATCTAACTGGGGTTCGCAATGGTGGAGGAATTGGATAGGAAAAAAGAGGGGTTCTGATTATGACGTATCTAATAAAACTTTCGCTGGAATTGAGATCTCATTCAAGAGAAAGATATCATGTATTTGGAGAAGACACCAAAGGCCTCTGCCCTTCCATCCCTTGGATAGATAGACAGGGGTAATAGAGCTTTGGTTTTTTTATGTTATCAAAGAGTTGAACAATGAAAATAGTTAGCGAATGCATGCTATGAGAACAAAAACACTATTGAGCTATAAAAACAAAAGCACTATTGAGAAGGTCGGAGTACTTGTGGGCATCCATTCCTAATCTTGATTTCAATTATTAGAGTTCTTTATTTCTAGGGCTTTGTGTAGAGGACATTGTTGTTTAGTGATTCATAAATCTCTCTCTTGTGTTTTGTTAATCAAGAGGTATCTCGTGTAAATTCTTGGATTACCACTATGAACCTTGTGCTTGTGGTAGTCCAAGAATTTGCCAAAAATAGAGCTTTTGTACATTTTTGTTAATCCATAAACAAAGAATCTATATAGACACATAGATCCGTAGATCTATATATCTCGATTAGAAAATAATAAGAACAAGAAAAATTGGAATTGATCGATATATTTCTCGAAACAAACAAAAAGAAACGAATGATGAAGCATAAATCATGGATCAACTAAGCCCTCTCAAGGGCTTGCTTAGGAATAAGAAAGAGGAATCTCATGTAAATGCTATTAAATAAGGTTTGATGTTATTCATAGGGATTCTATAAATATTCCAAAAAATAGAAAGTTCGAAACAATTGGAATTTTTTGGAGATCCCATTTCATATGATGGGAGTTGCTAGTGTATTGAGCGATGCTCTACTATGCACTATTTATGGTGTCAAGTAGAAGTGCAGTGATGTATGTAGCTAAGGTATCATAACAGACCAATAGACTTGAATCTTGTTCCTACATGATCCGATCATTTCAATCAAGCATTCTCTAACTATTTTCATTGTTCAACTCTTTGATAATATAAAAAACCCAAAGCTCTACTACCCCTCTCTATCTATCCAAGGGATGGAAGGGCAAAGGCCTTTGGTGTCTTCTCCAAATACATGATATCTTTCTCTTTGAATGAGATCTTAATTCTAGCGAAAGTTTTATTAGATACGTCATAACCAGAACCCCTCTTTTTTCCTATCCAATTCCTCCACCATCACGAACCCCAGTTAGATTTGGGCATGATATACTTTTTTGTTATTGGGAGAATCCAATACTATCCTTCGAATCTAAGAAATAGCTCTTAGAACTCTACTAATCTATTATGATGCCTTAGCTACACTTCCACTTTGACACCTATGTAGTGAAAAACAACTCGTCTCACCATGACTTCTATTTAAGTTCTCAAAACTTTTGTCGCTCCATCCCTGTAGGGGCAAAGAACAATCACTATCTCGACTTTGCTATCGCAGGCTTCAGGGAAGTCAAAATAAGAGAGGAGAGCACTCATCTTGGGGTGGGCTCTCTCTTTAGCCCTACGTCTCTTGTCCCTTGGAGGTCTTCTCTTACTAGTAGGTTTTTTTTTTAAACACCATTTATTTTGATTTGGATGGTAGTCATACCTATATTTTTTGATTTCAAAAGCACTCCTTACGAGCATTTTTTCTATCGAGCATTTTTTCTATCTATGATTATCAAAAGATAATTGAGTTATTAATATAACTTTCATTGAATACGGTTTTTCATAGAATTCGATACGTATCCATGAGATCGAATATGGAATTTTGTTTATTCACTTGAAATGTACATTATGATTGGAACTCCCAATTCTATGGCAATTACAGCACTTTTGATCATTTCTTCACATGTTCTTGCAGTAGCATTCAAGTACTCCCCTTTGATTTCACTTGATTTAGACTGTGCTTTAAAAATTGCTTAGGCACAAAATAAGAAACGGTACGCCTCTTGATCAACAAAATACAAGGGACTGAAGTCTAATAGTGGCCTTCCCACAAAGCTCAAGAAATCTAACTAATTGAAGTCGAACCGAGCCCATACTTACTTCTCCCACCTTGTGGACAATGCACTTGTTCTCACAACATCTGAACAAAGCCAAGGATGTGTTGAGTAACGCATCAGGGAGATCACACAATTAATTGCAAATACTGACATGGAACTTATCCTTCGGACCATGGCGCCTAGCTTTCTTAACCGTTGCTCCAGCAAGTAGTCATAGCCAAGGCATGAAGCAGGAAACTAAATGAAGATAAAGTGATATTCCATTGGACAACTCTAGGCAAACTAACAAGCTAAACATCCCCAAAAAATTCAAATAATGCAGATTGCATTATCCATGAACAATATCCACGCTTAAACAAGTGCCCTCATGAGCAAGAATCGTGCACGACAACACTCGAAGAATTTTTACGATCCCCCTTTTCATCTAAACGCAGCCCGAAGATGGGAATGAATGACTAAACGTGTGTTCATATTTCACCGAAAACTTGTTATCTGAAAATAAGTGGAAAAAATATTCATTTTATGGTGTTTGATATTTAAGTAAATCCCACTGAAATGCATTAACGAAATCTTATTTAAGCTAATTCGATAAAGAATAAACGTAGCAAAAATGATTTCCTTCGCGCAAGTAAGGGAGTTGTGTTCCCCAATCTAAAGCTTGTTTTCAGTTTATAGAAAGCATTACTAGTTTTCGTTGTTCAAACATTAGAAAGTTGAAAAAAATATTAGTCTTATGATATTTGATATTAAGTGAATCCCATTAAAATACATTAACAAAATGCTTTTTAATCTAAATAGATAAGAATTAGCAAGAAATGTAGGAAAAATGACTTCCTTCTTACCAGAAGGGGGAGTCATGTTCTCCAATCTAAGCTTGTTTTTAGTCCATGGAAAAATACTTTCCATAGATCGACCGGTTCTTCATTATTGAAACATCAGAAAGTTGAAAAATGATTTCCCAGAAATAGTTTTCCCTTGAACAAACAAGTCCTAAATAGGATAAACTTATCAAAAACATGACGAAATAATAATTATTATTATAATTCATGCTCTTACAAGTTTCACCCATTGTTTGTGGACAACGGTTGACATGTACACTGACTGTTAAGGGATGGGGAGAAGCAATAGATAGCCCAACACATACTGTGAATATTCACTTGTTAAGTGGGATGATGAAGTTGTCCCTCCGAGACGATGCATACATCAATTAGTAAGAGAGCTCAAAATTCACTTGTCCCGACTCAAAACGATTACAAAGTCTGAGTCCCCAGAGCAGAAGTACGAATTTAAACAAATTACGGATGTCAAACAAAGTCCTGGTGGAAGTAGTTTGACAAGATTGTACATTGATTTGAAGCTCTAGAGAGCTTATTCAAGTGTTCTGTCAAGTTACCTCGAAAATTCCTCGAACAGCGCTTCGAACAATATAAGATGTTTTACAGCAGATAGATCCCTAAGATCTTATATTTGCAGGAGGCAAATTGGTCAGAAGTTCCCTGGGCTGGACTATCTACTCCCATAAGAGCCTGAACTAGCACTGAAGTGGCAGATATAGCATGTATGGAGAAAAGCCCACCAATATAGTTGAAGCACAGGAGATTAGGTGTAATCCAAGAATTTATGCGAGATGCCTCTTTATCAACAAAATACAGAGAAAGATTTTAGAGTGGATGAATCATTAAACAACCATGCCCTCTCCACAAAGCCCGAGAAATACATTCTTTCAGCTAACTAACTCATTGAAGTCGAGATTATGGATGGATGCCCGTAAGTACTCCCACCTTCTCGACAATGCACTTGTTCTCACAACATCTTTTTAAGGAAGAAAACCAAGACTGTGCTGGAGTAGTGCATCAGGTAGATCACACAATCGGTTGCAGCTATTGGCATTAAATTTGTTCTTCAAGTCATGGCGCTTAGCTTTCTTAACAGCTGGTGTTTTGTCCATTTGGTCCAGCAAATATTCACAGTCAAAGCATGAAGGAGGAGGAAACTAAATGAAGATACAGTGATGTTCCATTAGACAACTCTAGGCAAACTAACAAGCTAACACAAACATCTTAAAAAATTTCAAATCGTGCAGATTGAAAAGCAACTATTTCAACGTGAACAAATTTCACTATTGATGAACTCAAACAAGGGCCTTCGTGAACAGGATGATGACATTCAAATTTTTTTCTTTTTACGATTCCACTCTTCACCTAAATGCAGAACAGGAACTTTGGTGGTGAGTACAAGCCATCCTTTTAACGTCAGCAGTAGGTTGTTCGCAGTGTGTCCATGTCAATGTCATTCAAGCATTTCATCAAACGGTTCGTGTGCTAAACAACTAAGTGCCTAAATCACCAAATGCCCCACCATCAATCTGCCTGCCACTCATTACCGACAACTAGTGATTGAAACTTCTCTCCCACTGGAAACCCACTTGACTGATCTACCTCTTTTCTTTTCCATACAAGTGATTCACCTCTAGTTCTGCCTCGTACCCCAAAAGAGCTAGAAAAGAACATTACTCGATACAGAACCACAAGACACACCTACGAATAAAGAAGGATGAAAGAAAGAAGTTTTAGGAAAAGGAAAATCAACCCAAGTCGTAAAGGAGCGACGAATTGAAGAATGCCTATTTGGTTTCGCCGGAGCGACCTCAGAAATGGCCGGGAAGTGAGAAATTTGGGGACAGCAAAAACTGGCGGGACTCGGCTCGGGCTCGGACTCGCTGTGAGTCGACTGGGTTTCCAGTTTTGGGCCTATCGGCCCGTTCCTTCTAATTAGCAATGAGTATATCGTCATATGTGCATATTATTTCATTCAATGTTACCATGCTTTTATCTGATGATTATGGCTCGAATTAATTTGGAATTGCAGGAGTTTGATGTTTTTCAGAACAGTCGAATTATTTGCGAGGGGGGCTATGAGGATGGAGACGGACAATTGGAGGGCGTGACAAGATGGCCCCTCTTAGCAATTGGACAAGTCAAACTGCTAGGCAAGCACTCGACCATTGGAAACTTAATTTTTGTGATAACTTAATTTTGTGATCGTTTCTCATTGATTTTTTTTTTTTTTTTTTTTATCTAGGATTCCTGTGAAACACTAGAAAGTCAAGTGTTCAAGCAACCGTAATTTTCTTTTTACCAATTATAGTAGAACCATCTATTCAATTTTTCTTTATGAGGTAGGCGCTATTGAAGAAAGCAAATTCAATGCATTCATATCATATTTCCACAGGTTATTTTTTAGTTTGGATTGTTCCGTTTATTCACGCTTCGCCTTAGTCGTAATACTATTCACTACTTTCAGTCTCTTTAGGATAATCACCATAATACCCGTGAGATAGGAAAATGCCCTCATGATCTTAATAGAAACTGAATTTGTCAAATCGATGCTCATAACAAACCGCGAGAGAAAAAGAAAATCAAATTATACAAATAAGCACATTGAGACAATAGAGGAAAAACCATGCTGATAAAAAAAAATGAAAAGAGTCGTTTGATGAGTACGGATTATGTATTGTTCAATATGATCACTAAAATTAGATCCTTCAAGCCAAATATATTTTGCAAAAAAAATGCTGACGTGATTAGTGAATCCAAGTGCATTATGTAGTTCAATAAATAAATAATTAACAAAATTTCGAAAAAAGGCAAAATTGCCACCATTAACCCTAGTGAAAACTATTTGATCAAGACAAAATCAGAGTAACTTAGCCAGGACAAACTTTTCAAATATGGAGAAATAATAATAAAAATTTAACACTATTGCAAGTATCATCAATGCTCACCATAGAGGGATGGGAAAGAAGCAATACATGGCCCAGCACGTCTTGTGAATATTTACTTGTTAAGTAAGATGATGAAGTTGTTCTTCTAATTCAAATGCATAATTGATTAGCAGGACAGAACTCAAAATTCATGTGTCCATCAACTTGAACAAAAACAGAAGCCGAGTTCCCAGAACACAATCCCGAAATTAACCAAACTGCAGACGTTGACTGCAATCGCAGAAGTAGTCCCAGTGCTCGCACTCTGACGAGATTGTACATTGATTACATTGATCTGGAGCTCCGGGGAGCTTACTAGAGCTTTGCATCAAGCGCCCTTGCCATTTCCGTGGACCAGGTGAGTAGGAAAAAGCACTTTATCCAACACCTGAGCAGCAATGACCAAATTCCTCACAGCTAACATTTCACAATCAGTCTTGTTAAAGCAATTAATCTTGATCTCCTTAAGCGATGTAGTAAAACACGGAGGTTTAGGGTCCAATATCCTGCCATTTCTTTTAGAGTCCGTGTAAACACCCTGATTCACAAAAACGCATGAATGAGCTTTAACCTTGATCTCAATAGTAGTAACGCTAATGCAGAGCAAAAGATTGGGAGAGAAAGGATTGAGGATTAAATAATTACCCCAGAGAATCTCAGACTCCTCAAAATAGGACATTTACTGAGCAACAACAAAAGTGCTCTAGATTCTAAACGTACGTCAGGGTCAGTCAGCTCCAATTCTGTTAGACCATGGAAGACTGGAAAAGAGTTAAGAATTTCCCCTCCATCGACCATATCCTGATGACAAAGCCACACAATATGTAATTTTGATTAACATCAAGAATCAAGATGAAGTGTACCTCAAGGATGTCCCAATAAATAGATCCAAGATAAAGCAGGATTAAGATGAGAACTTGAGGGACCAAGCAGAAAAGCATACCTCAAGGCTTCTAATGGAGAAAGCTAGCTGTTTCACATTAGAAAGACACTTCATGAAGTTACATAAATGGTCGGTGACTTGACTGAAGGGCTGATGCACTTGGATGGAAGCCTCAACTAACGACGAAGGGGAGGTCAATACGACATCGTCATAATGCAAATCCCCGTAATAGTCAAAGGACTTGATAAAAGTTCCATGGATCCGTACTTGGCAGCTCCGAATGTCAGAAAACGACGAGTATTCAACTATATTCAAGTGCAAAAGGTTGGGAGCAGAAATTTCCAAAACCTCGAGATCCCACTTGCAGTTTTCAAGAGACAACTTCTCGAGGGAAGGGCAAGAAAGCAGCTTCTCTAGTGATTTATCATCTCCAAACGGAACATCCACGAGAATTAAGACCTTTAGATTTGGAAGACAAATTATGGAAGGAAGCTTGAGGTCATGCTTCATTTGTAGATGGAGTTCTCTCAAAGTTCCACACCTAAATATGCAACGAGGTATTTTGTATGCAGTACAAGGATGACCAAATTCAAGGTACAAGCAGAGATCTTGAACATTGTGGCCTATTGCAGCAGTAATCCATGTATTGACACGAGATTCATTGCCGTCAAAATATTCTTCCTTGTCGACAACACACGAGAGAGAAAAGGCTTTCATAGGAGACAAGCCACGAAGTAACAATGCTCTCTCCACGAAGTTCCTGAAGAGTATCCTCCCACGGTGATTTTCCTTGTATTCTTCTCTGAAGACAAGACTAGGAATGGAAGTCCACAGATGCTCCCACCGTCTCGACAGCACACTGGTTCGCACAACATCTTCTGTTGGTAGAAGAGCCAGGATTCGCAAAAGAATTGCATCAGGCAGATCGCATAGTTGCTTGCAGCTGTTAACGGATCGATCACCATTCAAGTTCAGAAATTCAACTTTATGAACCAGTGTGCTTGAATCCATCAGATCCACGGCCTGTCCAGAGTACAGGTTAAATGTAAGATGAAGACAAAAAGACTGGGATCTCAATGGGAAACTATTTGCTAGTCACCATTCATACTACATTAATCGAACTCCACAAAAATTGAAATACCAAGTGGTAAGATAATCAACTCTCTCCAAAATCCTCTTACTAAGATGAACCTGATCCGCATCCGTATAGCATGACAAGGGTTAACTAAGTCTAATAAACTCCACCAGCAGGCACATTGCAAGTTCACCATAAACCTTAACAAGTGTCGCAGGACCTGCCCATATGACAAGTGCCGGAACAACCGGGACATGCGTCTACTACTTGACAGTGAAACCATGGGATGAGTGCATACGTCCGGGTCACGGAAGCTTTTCGTCAACACATGGAAAGAGCACCCATGACCCCTGGTTTCACAAACTCCTGGAGAGATTCGTGCAAACGACAGACCACCCTCCAAACATCAACCCAGAAAAGAGACATCACTACATGGAACTGCGAGAAGCTGAGGATGACGTCGACATGGAAACCAGCTAAAGACATGGATGATATACAGAGAAAAGACCCAACAAAGAATGGTTAGCGAAGAGTCACCTCTTGATCCGGACGGATTCCGCGCAGTGGCGATTCGGGTGGGGGGAAGAAGGGTCGAGTTTCAGGGCACAGAGAAAGAGCCCTAAAAAGAAGAAGGAGAGAGAACTGAAAAATAAGTTGTGATTTGATCTATTGTGATTTGATCTGTTCAAAAAAAAATCTATTGTGATTTGATCTGCTCAAAAAAAAATCTATTGTGATTTGATCTAATTAATTTAGGAAATTTCTAATATAAAAATATTTCATTATGATATTCGAATCGTTAAGTAGTCATATGTATTTGAGTTAAGTCTATAATGAAAAAAAATATGCCGCTTTTGATTAATTAAAATGTTTTATGGTCATAAAAGGTCATTCTTATTTTAACAATATAGGGTGGACATTTTCTGTAATATTGCGGGAATATTTCAAGTAAGAGCTCGAAATTTTTGATTTTGTCATCGTTGTTATTTTTGATATGCTAAAAGAATCAAATGTATAATTTTTAAAAAAAAAAAAAAAAAAAAAGACAAATCCTTCATAAGTTCGACAGAGGGCTACAGCCATTTGTCGAGGTCGGCCAAGTTCAAGTGATCTCTTGCAAGGTCGCCGGAGGTCATCATCGGTCGCGTGACCCTAGCGAGACCTAAGCAAGGATCGCCTGAGGCTATGAGACCCAAGGAGCCGTTTGCTTAGTCGCATGACCCTCACTAGAGGTTGCCCATGCCAAGGGCTGGCCAACGGGCTACCTCGATTGGCGGCCAATGGCGGTTGTAGCTTTCGCCGAACCAACAAAGGATTTGGTCTTTTTTTCTTTTAAATTATATATATTTGATTTTTTTAGTGTTAATGTCAATTTATTTTTAAAAAGTTGTTGTCACAACCTAGCCCTCGGTGGGAGAGAACATGTTTAGGGATATTGTCTAAAGGACGAGCCTATGACCCATGATTAGGCGCGGATTCTCTAAGTCCATACCTCACGCGACGTTGGGTATTTTTAAGAATTTTGTAAAAAGGAGTCGCTATTAGGCTATTGAGGTCGGCTAAAAACCAAGTGAGGCATGAAAGTATACCTTGCTTCCTACGCGACCAGAGAATCTAGGACTTGATTACATTAATTGATCAATTAGTATCATTTCAGTACCTAATCTTGATCATTTTAAAAGAAAATATTTTTATCGGGCAGTTTAGATTGATTTTATATCTATGCACTAACATGTGAGGTGGTTATGCGGGTGTGCAATCATTTCCATTATAACTACTAAGATCCTAATTGTAATCAAATTGAGTATGTGCAATTAAATATAATCAAATATAATCAAATATGATATAATCAATATACAAGTAAATAAAAACCTAATTACATTAAGAAGGTAAGACACAACCATTTCTAACTAACCCTACATTTGTTAAGTTTCAAATTTTTTTAATGTTTTCTGAATTTTTGAATTTTCGGAAATTTTTCTGAATTTTTATTATTTTTGAAATTTTTGATTTTTTTGAGAATTTTGAATTTTTAATATTTAATATTATCTTATTCGGAAAAATGACTTAGGCTGGGTAGGATCGATCCGACCCGTTGATCCGATCCAAGCCCAGTCGATCCACGTCGAATAAAAAAGATTTTTAGTTAAAAAATATATATTTTTATTTTTATTTTTTCTTATAACTGCTTTCTGTCTTTTCTGCTGCACTCCCTCCTTTTTCAGCGACCCTATTCCTGAAGCCACTTTCTCTCTCTTTTTATTTTTTATTTCTTTTCTTTTCCTTTTATTTTTCTTTTGCCTTTTGGTCGCCTTCTTCTTCTTCGTGCGTTCTCCGAACGCCCGAAGCCACCTTCTCTCCTACGCTCTTTTTACCGAAACTCATGCGACTAAAACCAATGCCTTTTAAACAAGCCTCACTACCCATCCTCACCGGCGCTGACACCGCTCGCGCTCGGGCCACCTCCGAGCCGACACCCACTCTCTCACCTATACGGACAAGGAGGAAGACGAGACCCAACTTGTATGAAAATAAGCCCAAAATCACAACATATGGCTATGTAAACTCGAAATGGACGAAACAAAAACGCGCGGAACAGCAACAAAACACATCTATCAACGGCAGACGCGTATAATGGACGAAGGTTGAAGGATAGTCATGCGAGCTTCGCTCAGGCATTTATACAAGCAGTTCGCGAGCATTACCAAATGTTTGGATTTCCGACTCAACCGAGACTCGAAATGGGACCGGGGTTCTCGGAAAACGACCAAGAACACACAGAGGTTGGGCTAAAGACTTACGGGCACCGGAGGAACCAAAGCTCATGCGTGTTGAAATTTTGTTTGTTAAAACAAAATGGGTGCTTTTTACTGTGTCCCACATAGAAAAGGTGGGAGCAAGTGGGTCAGTTTAAATATGTGGGATTTCCTTTTGTAGTTAAATGAGTGATTAGGTGGGGGTGGACCCCACCATACCGCGTCTTTGGTGCACGAATAATTCGCGATTATTTGGCGCACTTAGCACGCTGCGCGCCCGCGGTTTAATTAACATTAATCCCTTGCTATTTATTTTTATTTTTTATTTTTAGTTCAAAGGTTGCCTTTTAATTTGAGAATTCGGAAATGAAATATAAATGAAAATTCGAAATTCTTTTAAAAAATATTATTAAAAAAATTAAAATAAATTATTCCGAATTTTGTTTGTGTCTTTTCAAGACAACCTTTGGAAAATTACCTATTCGGTTTTTAACTTTCCCGAAGGATTGTAATTATTCGTTTTTGACTTCTTCCGAAGAGTTGCATTTGTTTATTCGAACAATTTTCTAAAGACGTGTTTGTTCGCAATTTTCACGAAGAGTTGCAAGATTGTTTCATATATATACTTGTCATTTTTTGGAAAGAAATGAGTGGTCATTTTCGAGTCTTCTTTCTGAAAAACTACAGCCATTTGTTCGATTGTTTATTAGAGAAACCCTGGAGAAATACTAGAATTGCTATTTAGTATTCTCATCCGAGACTTTGTTGTATCGGAGGATTTTTCTGGTGACCATTAGCAACGTTGTGGGGGTAAATAAATCCTTAAAGAAAGTAATATCACGCCTCAAAGTCCGAGTTGTTTTACTTGATCCGATTTCATTGTTCAACCCATTTCGAAGTCATATTTACCAACAATGCGAACGAGTCGTCCACGAGCTCCGATCCGACGCTCACAAAAACGGAGCATACATGACCGGAGAAAACGTACTCGGTTTGGTTGGGCGGGGGTATTGCGGCGGACAGCGGCTGACTGACGAACCAACGACGACGGCAGATCACTCTCTTGGGCTCACGCTCTTATTGGTCCCTCTCGGCCAAAACCAAAGTCGGAGGACATGGAAGAAGGGGGGAACCGCAAGCTCCGTTACCTTGGTTTGCGTCGAGGACGGCTGCACGACGCTTGCCCCCGGGGCTAAATTTCAGCCCTCTCGCCCTCTCGCCCTCTCCACTGCTCTCACTCGAACTCCCTTTGGCTCCCCCTCTACTCTCTCGAGCTCTCTCTTTCTCTCTTCTTCTTTCTCCCGTTTTTCTTCTATAGGTCTGAGCGAAGACCTCTGTTGTGCCAGCTGCCGGCCGGACTGCCCCTGACCTGCGGATCACGCCGCACGCCCGCCACAACGATCACCCGCTGCTCCGCTCTCTCGCTGCCCTGTTCTCTCTTGTTTTGCGGGTTACGCAGCTCCGCGCGAAGACCGAAGGAGGGAGAAGGATGTGGCGCGGGCCGGGCCGACGGGGGAAGGAGGCTGGGCCGTGGGGGAAAGAAGAGGATGGGGCGGGCCGGGCCAAGGCCAGATCCAGCCCGACCCAACCCCTAAGGTTTTTTTTTTTTAAATAATAATTTTTAATTAATTTTAATTTATTAATTTTTTTAGCGAATAATTCCTAACTTTTAATGCTATTAAGTCTTAAGTAAAGTAGTAAAATTTAGGTGTCAATAGTTGCATACATTATTTTTTCAATTTTAAACAAAACAAAATTGAAAACTAATATTACCATCCAATGGTTCTTCAAATATATTTTCTATCAAGTAGTATTTCTCTAAAAATTGTTTCTCAGAGCATAATTTAGCAAACAGTTTTTGTATTTACTCGAAGTCCTTTAAACTAAATTGCTTTGCATTTTCCTAATGGGATTTCAAAATATTAAACTAAACGCACCCTTAGAGAGACCTAAACAAGGGTTGTGGTGGGCTTCAAGTGGTAAAATCAATCCCGAATGTGTCTTGAACTTGTTAGGCGATTGAGGCAAGCACTATCATGCGAATTTTCCACTGAACTTGTGTCAAAATTTCTACAAATAAGAATTTCAATCCATAAAGACTTGAAGCCCCCAAATTGCTTTGTTTATTTTTCTTCACATAATTGTCTCTTTTCTTTCTTTACTTCGTGTTGTATAATAATGCGGAAACTATCGGCCTTTTAATCAAATGAACGCAAAATCACCAATAAAATAAAACAAAGGACAATGAAGAACCCTAGAGATTTTTATGATATGATTTGAATATTGATACCTACTCCATCGGGAGAGTTGGTAACAAATAATCTATTAATCAATCGCATAACCACAGTATTAGCATTTCATTGAGGTTCTCATGACTAAAAGATGGTGCTTAATTGAGGAAGGCCATCCAAGTTTTCTAGGGTTCGAAGGGTTTTGGAATGTTCTTAGGAATGGGCAAAATGGTAATTGTGCCGACTTCTAGAGCTTTCTCGGCTTAAATGCAGGTACTTGGAAGGAGGGGGATACGGTCTCGTTCGTTAGATTGAACACGAATCAACAATTGTAGTGAGAGAGTCTCTAGTATAAGAAGAGGTGCTCTCTTCCTCATTGTATCCATCTAATCATTTCGGTAACAAAATTCCCTTCTCTCCCATAGCTTCTTTCTTTACAATCCTTGTGAGCAAGTGAGTAATCAATCCTTGGGAAAGGCTTAATTCACAATTACATGGAATTTATGATTAACACTGAATGCAGTAAGAGGAAACAATAACGGCATGAAAGTTAACCTGTCAAATCTAATGCTATATATATATATAAGGTTGCTCAACGTTGCAAGAGAGCTTGAATTAGCACGAAAGTAGACAGAATTAGCATGGAGGTGGCAGATATGTCATACTTGGATAAGAGGCCACCAATATAGTTAAGGCATGAGAGAGAGTAGGTGCATCGATCAACAGTGGGCAGTTGCTTCTGATATCCATAGGAAACTCCTTTTCCATGATGCACAACATCAAAAGCTATGGAGCAAAAATATTCAAACTTTGAGATGCCGGATGCATTTCTGAAGGATCAAATTCTGAAGGGAATGAATCGAAAATAACTTTTAATTGATCCATCATCCTCAAAAGCAGCCGCAATTTACACGATGCACTGTCCAACACATACTTGGTTTTCTTCCATGCTATGAGAACAAAAGCACTATTGAGAAGGTGGGAGTATTTGTGTGATTAGAGTTCTCTATTTCTAGGAGACATTGTTGTTTAGTGATTCATCCTCCCTGAAATCTTTCTCTCTTGTGTTTTGTTAATCAAGAGGTATCTCGTGTAAATTCTTGGATTACCACTCTTTTGTACATTTTTGTTAATCCATGAACAAAGAATCTATATAGACACATAGATCCGTAGATCTATATATCTTGATCGAAAAAGAATAAATTGAACAAGAAAAATTGGAATAGATTGATATATTTCTTGAAACAAACAAAAAGAAACTAGTGATGAAGCGTAAATCATGGATCAACTAAGCCCTCTCAAGGGCTTGCTTAAGAATAAGAAAGAGGAATCTCATGTAAATACTATTGAATGAGGTTTGATGTTATTCATAGGCATTCCATAAATATTCCAAAAAATAGAAAGTTTGAAACAACTGGAATTTTTTGGAGATCCCATTTCATATGATGGGAGTTGCTAGTGTATTGAGTGATGCTCTACTATGTGCTATTTATGGTGTCAAGTAGAAGTGCAGTGATGTATGTAGCTAAGGTATTCTAACAGACCAATAGACTTGAATCTTGTTCCCACATGATCCGATCATTTCAATCAAGCATTCACTAACTATTTTCATTGTTCAACTCTTTGATAACATTAAAAAAAAAAAAAAAACCCAAAGCTCTACTATCCCTCTCTATCTATCCAAGGGATGGAAGGGCGAGGCCTTTGGTGTCTTCTCCAAATACGTGATATCTTTCTCTTTGAAGGAGATCTCAATTCCAATGAAAGTTTTATTAGATACCTCATAACTAGAACCCCTCTTCTTTCCTGTCCAATTCCTCCACCATTGCAAACCCCAGTTAGATTTAGGCATGATATACTTTTTTGTTATTAGGAGAATCCAATACTATCTTTCGAATCTAAGAAATAGCTCTCAGAACTCTACTAGTCTATTATGATGCCTCAACTACACTTCCACTTTGACACCTATGTAGTGATAAACAACTCGTCTCACCATGACTTCTATTTAAGTTCTCAAAACTTCTGTCGCTCCATCCCTGTAGGGGCAAAGAACAATCACTATCTTGACTTTGCTATCGTAGGCTTCGGGAAGTCGGAATAGGAGAGGAGAGTACTCATCTTGGGGTGGGCTCTCTCTTTAGCCCTACGTCTCGTCCCTTGGAGGTCTTCTCTTACTAGTAGGTTTTTTTTTAATAGAAAAAACACCATTTATTTTGATTTGGATGGCAGTCATACCTATATTTTTTGATTTCAAAAGCACTCCTTACGAGCGTTTTTTCTATCTATGATTATCTAAAGATAATTGAGTTATTAATATAACTTTCATTGAATACGGTTTTCCATAGAATTCGATACGTCTCCATGAGATCGAGTAAGGAATTTTGTTTATTCACTTGAAATGTACATTATGATAGGAACTCCCAATTCTATGGCAATTACAGCACTTTTGATCATTTCTTCACATGTTCTTGCAGTGGCATTCAAGTACTCCCCTTTGATTTCACTTGATTTAGACTGTGCTTTAAATTATAATGTTTTATGATCATAAAGAAAGATGAGTATTCCTATTCTAGCTTGTGGAGTATTGGGGGAATATTTTGAATGAGAGCTTGGAATTGGGTCATTATCTTTAAAAGGACTTAGGGAGGTCCAAACGAGGGTTGTGATGGGCTTCAAGTGGCAAAATCAACCTCAAATACGTCTTGAACTTGTTGGGCGATGGAGGCAAGCATTGTTACGTGAATTTTTTGGTTGTACTCGTGTCGAAATTTATAAAAATAAAAATTGCAATCCATAAAGACTAAAGCCCCCAAATTTCTTTGTTTATTTTTCTTCACATAATTGTCTCTTTTCTTTCTTTACTTTTTGTTGTATAATAATGCGGAAACTATCGATCTTTTAATCAAATAAGCATGAAATCACCAATAAAATAAACAAGGGACAATGAAGAACTCTGGAGATTTTTATGGCATGATTTAAATATTGATATCTACTCTATCGGGAGAGTTGGTAACACATAATATATTAATCAATCGAACAACTACAATACTAGCATTTCATCAAGTTTCCTATGACAAAAAGGATCGTGCTTAATTGAGGAAGGCCGTCCAAGTTTTCCTAGGGTTCCGCTAGGGTTTCTAGAATGTTCTTAAGGGTGGGCGAGACAATAATTATGCCAAGTTTTAGAGTTTTCTCAGCTTAAATGCCAGTACTTGGTATGAGGGGAGATGCGATTGTGTTCGTTAGATAGAACATTGTAATGAGAGGGCTTGTAGTTATAAGAAGATATGACATCTCCTTCATTGAATTCATTCAATCATATTAGTAACAAAGTTCCCTTCTCTCCCAAAGCTTCTTTCTCTACGATCCTTGTAAGTGAGTGAGTAATTGTGAGCTGTGAATGAGAGAGTAATCGATCCCTATGAAAGGCTTAAGTCAGATGCTCCAACGATCCAAGGAAGCCTAAATCGAAGCTTTAATTCACAATTACACAGAATTTATAATTACGATTGAATGCAATAAGAGGAAACAATAACGACATGAAAGTTATCCCGCCAGATCTAATGTTGATTAAAAAAAAAAGGTTGCTCGGCAATGCAAGAGAGTCTGTATTAGCACATAGCTTGAATTAGCATGGGAGTGGCAAATATGGCATACTTGGAGAAGAGCCCACCAATATAGTTAAGGCACGGGAGATTAGGTACATTGATCAATATAGGGCAATTGCTCTTGATATCTGTAGGAAACTCCTATGATGCACAACCTCAAAAGCCCCTCAAAAGCTACGGAGCTTCAAAGCTTTGAGATGTCAGCATTTTTAAAGAGTCAAATTCTGCAGGGAACAAACTAAAAGCAGCTTTTCAATTGATCCATCATCCTCGAAAGCAGCTACAACTGATTGTGTGATTTACTTGATGCACTGCTTCAACAGATTCTTGGTTTTTTTCAATGAGTTAGAGTTCTTTCTTTTTGGAGCTTTGTGGAGAGGATATTGTTGTTCAGTCATTCATCCTCTCTAAAATCTTTCTCTCTTGTGTTTTGTTGATCGAGAGGTATCTCGCATAAATTGCAAAAAGTGTTCTATTCTTTCTTTATGTTATACCATTTTGCTGAGAAGTATAGCTAGCAATCAACTAAATTTTCACTCCATGAATTTTACAATAATTGTTTAATAGTCTCAAGCCACTGCATGTAGAGTAAAGACTCAAGGAGAGAGCCTTAGGCTAGGGAGAGGCCTAGAAGCTCTTAAATTGGAGCTTAGATATCCAAAGTCAGAGCATAAAAAAAGATTAGAGTCCTCCCTAGTTCTTTTAAATAAATAAATAGGGGACGGGTCAGACTATTCAGGAAATAAAGCTCTTCTTTGTCTTTTTGAAACATTAAGTTAAGTGTCGGATGGACAGCCTCAGTAGCTCTATGTGAGCAAGTTATTCCTCTGTGATTGAGAAAGGAAAGTTACAATAGTTGAGTATGTGGTGAGAGAGAGTATATTGTAAAAGTTGTGATTGAGTGATTATTCTGGGTGCTATATTTATAACGCAGTCTACCAAATTGAGTGTGTTGTTTGGCTATCTCATTGGCTCTAAGAGAGGGGCATGATGCCCTCATTAGCCAAGGTAAGGGTGTGTGGCCCCTTGCCTAGATCTAGCTAGGCGAGAGTGCCACAGCCCTTGCTTGAGACTTAACAAGGGTCGGGAAAACCTCATGGCACTAAGGAGGGCGTCGCAGACCTCATCGGCTCTAAGCGAGGGATGTGACCCCTTGCCTAGTTCTAGCTAGGAGAGGGCATTGCAAACTTCCCCCGAGACTCGGTGAGGGAATGGCGAGGGCTATGGCTCTCTCGCTCGGGGCCGACGACCCTCGACAGCCCTAAGTCCAGGTAAAAAAAGAAAAATAAAAGAAAAGAAGAAAAAATTATAAGAAATTCAAAATATTATTAAAGATGTCCACATCATCGCCAATAGTATCATGTAGGATTGCTAGAGTCCACATTAAGAATTTCTAGCCAAAATCGGCCTTATTGGATCAATTGGTAAAATGTAAAAAATTTATGACTTAATTGGCATAATTTAAAAGATTTAGGATTGAACTAAAACAATTACAATAGATCTAAGGCTTTTTGGTTATTTTCCTCAAATGTGTCTTTGGGGCCTCTTTGGAGGTTATATTGTTATACCCGGATGAGTACGCAACTTCTTTTTTTGGATATATCAATTCGTATAAGGGCCCTCAGTCAACTCGCTCACATTTCGAACCAACAAAAGAATGTGGGAACCGTATGAAAGAGAAGAAAGGAAGTATTTTTCCTTGCCACGAGAAGTCAGGAAAATTGTTGGAGTTTTTGGGAGATAAGGTACTTTTCTTGATTCTATTGGAGCACACATTGAGCTCTACCCAAAAACATTGAGTGTATAACTTTAGTTTCGGGATATATTGCAAGTGATTTTAGCTCTACTTTTATCAATTCATTCCTATTTTTTAGCAATAAAAAAACATATGGAGGCAGACCCCAAAAAAAGAGGACATATGGACCCTTAAGTATTGAAAAGGGAAGGTATCCATCATTTCTAACAATTGGAGGAAAGATAATTGGATATTATGGAAGTTCTATCACCTATTTGGAATATGAAATTATCCAAAGTCTTAAACCTATTGCACTTTTGCTAGTTTAGTTCTAAACCTTTTAATTTTCCCAATCTGGCTAATTTTAGCTAGAAATCGCTTATGTGGATGCTAGTAATGTGAAGTAGGACGGTCAATGCATATGCGAACAATTTCTATAATTTTTATATAATTTCTTTTCTTTTTTTTTTCTTTTTCTTTCTACCTTTTTTTTCCAACCAAGTTTGATGAGGATTGCCGGTTGACCCTTGCCAACCTTACTAACCATGGTTGAGGCGGCAACCCTTGCCAACCATGGGCCAAGGTTGATGATGGGTATGCAAAAGGACTAAGAACCACATAGAATCGGACCGGAACCAGCAATTCCCATGGGGGCCAATCCGGTTCTCGATTCCAATTTAGTGGAATCGTTCGGTACCGATATGATTATTGGTTCTAGGCATGGAACCACCTGCCCATTGGACCATTATATATATCTAAAAAAAGAGATTCCATTTTAATTACTTAATTATTGGGTGTGTAATAGGATTAACTCATTACTTCAAAAAAAAATTCTAATAATCCATTTATTTGCTTTCTCAACCAAAACAAAATAAACAAAGGTAAATGAAGGAGAGAAACAATCAGCGATGTCCATAAGAGCCAATGACTCGTTTTAAGAGTAAAATTAGGTCTTTCCTTAATCATCCTGTGATTAAGTTAGGTTGACATTGAAAAAGATAAGTTAAGCAATTAATGTGTTAAGTTTTAAGAGGTTAGGACTTTTAACCTTGAGTCTAAATCTCCACTTGTTTCTTGTATAAGGAAACCTTAAGAGGACCACACCATGATCTTCGAACAAATTAAGTTTTTAGCTAATGAGTATTGTCTATTCATTTTGCCTTACAGTTTTTAATTCTTAATCAAAATAAATGACTCGCAATTCAGCCCAAATATAAGGCTGAACAAACTTTGTAAGTATTGGGGATTGGTTCCATGGATTCACAGGAATAAGACCCAACCGGCATTTCGGTTATCGGGTGAATCTATGAAACCAAGCGGCGGGTCTTAGTTTTAATTTTTGGAATTGGTCCTTTGTGGGTGGTTTCCGATTCTATAGGAGGAACCGTCCACCCAGACCATGCTCAACCTTGGGGTTGATGACCCTTGTCGGCCATTGGGCCAGGGCCACAACTCTCGAAAGTGGCTGACGACGAGGGTCGAGTGGCCCTCACTAGGCTTGGAAGGAAAAAAAAAAAAAAAAAAAAGAAAGAAAGAAAAGAAAAAAAGTTATACAAATTATCTACATTAATGCCGGCCGTGTCACGTAGTACGATTGACATCCATATGAGCAATTTCCGACTAAAGTTGGTCAAAAGAATTCAATTGGTAAAACCGAAAATGTGTAAGACTCAACTAATAAAATTGAAAGATTTAGGACTAAATGTAACAAAATTACAATAAATTTAGGATTTTTTGTTCATTTTTCCCTTTTTGGAATCTATTGGAGTGCACTCAGAACCAGTATATCAACTTTGTCCAAGTCTACCGAACCATTTGGAGGCCAAGGGAGACAACCTTGGAATGGAAAATATAATGGCGTGAAGAAAATAAAGATACTATTGGAAAGCGTTGTCAACCACACCACCATTGAGTATGACAAAGATGGCGAGTCCACTTGGTCTTCGAAACATGATAGAAGTGGCAAAGGCAAAGTTCATATGGTGAGTAATCGTGTTTTAGGACTAGGAATATCTTTCTTACCAATCTTTTCTTTAACTTTGCTACCACAAAATAAAGTTTATTGACTTTTTGGAGTCTTTCAATGCATATCATTAATGGAATTATCATTGTTGCAAGATTTTTTTTTTTGGTCGGTCCTGCTCCATTCCTACTCTACACTCACTCTTAGACTTTTGCTCTGCCTCTTGCAGGGCGTGGGAGTCGAAACCCATTCCTGAAACTTACGCGTTCCCACCCCATCCTCCTCTGAGAAGGTGGGGATTTGAACCTCTCACTTCCCCCTTTCATGTTGGAAGGGTGGCCATTGGGGCGAATCTCAGTGGTTGCTGTAAGATTCAATATGGAAGGAAATACCTGAATGAGAAAAGAATCGGGAGCTAATGATAAATGAGATTAGGTTTAGCATTTACTTTCTTTTCCCCGTCCAACTCAATTTCCTATCATAGCTAAGCACATTAATTGCAAACTTTGTAGGTTGTCTTTGGACTACCTAGATGAATACTTAACCTCAGTCTCCGGTTATATCAGACGTGACTTTAGCTCAATTGTCATTCGATAGCTGATATTTCAAACTAATATAAGAAGGCACGGACTGTTTGATGAAGAAAAAAGTTGGTTCTTTTGCTGCCCATTGGCATGTAGCGAGATAATTGGCTTTTATAAATCCCATGCCCATCTTGATTCAATAGGAGTTTACTCAGAACCAATTTATTGTTCTGGTCCCTTCAAATCCATGAAGCCTTTTGGTGGTCGAGGCGTGGGATGATGATATCTGCACAGATGTGCGAGAAATAAACATAGTCACTGAATCGGTGAAGACTCCATTACTATTGAGTATAAAAACAACTCCATTACTTTTGAGTAAAAAAAAACAACGGGTCTACAATTCAGAGCCCTAAACACAGGGGGACGGAGGAGAGACGAGACTTACGAGGTGTGACTATTTTCAATGACTTGTTATATTGTCACGTGTCCCATCAATTAATTATAACTCGCTATTAAGGTCTTAAGCGCTTTTAATGGTCAAATTATGGACATTTTTTTATGGACATTGACATAGGACTTGTGTTGCAGAGAATTTAGTAAGTAGCTCAGATAGATCATTTGAGGTAAAAATATCAGTGAATTTTGAAGTTTAGGCTGACATGTAATCTAGAATCTTGGCTATTATATCGTCATCTTTCATGATGGTTCATTATGCACCGATATGATAAATGCACTCTTCTTGACCAACAGATATGAAAAGTCTAAATAAAAATTGATCACCATATAAGAAGTTTAGAATTTTTTTTTTTCTGGGGCAATTATCTCAGCATTTTCTATCCACAAGGATGTGAGATCTTTAATTGAGCTGGAACAACAACAACCACCCCCGGGGATACTACGGGCATCGTAATTTTTGTTTCTTTTTGTGTTCAGACTCCGCGACACTCACGTTTTCTGCTAGAAAAGAACAACGACGATTTGACCATCGCGCACTGTAATCCAACGAGCTAGCTCCCATATTTTAATGATAGCCCAAAAACAATCCCGGTGCACTGCACTCTCCTTGGCCGGCGAGCCCCGCATCCAATTCCACGCACGGATTCAAACAAAAACGAAAAATTAAAAGGCCTCGAATTGTCCACCAAAGCCGGATAATGCGCTCCTGTTTCGGTGCTGTCAATTTTGTTCAAATGTTTTACATTTGATTCTGCATTTTACGAAGTCCAAAGCACAATGTTCGGGGGGAGAGAGAGAGATTTTGCTCCTGCATTTACTCCATCTCCCTTGACAAAAATTACCGGGAACTCATGAAAATGTGTTAAATAAATCGAAGTTGCAGGTCCAGATTTCCTCCAACCAATCATGGACAAGTTTCTAAATAAACCAATCAGGCTTTGTTGGTGAAAGAAATGCATCCCGGTAAAGAGCTTGTGATTAAAATGTCTACCTTTTTGAGTTTTGCAGATAAAGCTTGATTGCTCCAGGAAGTATTTGACTTTGTATTCTGGTTACAGAAGAGAAGATTTTGGACATGTGATTTGCTCCCTCACACTTCAGAGCAACGAAAGAACTTACGGACCATTTGGTATCGAGAAAGGGAAGTACTTCTCATTTCCTTCAACCGGTGGAAAGATAGTCGGATTTCATGGGAGGTCTGGAAGCTTTCTAATTTGGCTTGACAGTGCGCATATAGGACACTAGTGAGCATTGATAGCTGCCAATGCGTGCTTTCGCTTGTCCATGTCGGGTATAATTTGTCCTTGTGCGTGCTTTCAAGTGTACATCGCCCATCATTCTTGGCACGTGTCAGTATATGTCTTTGCCGTATTGCCTTATAACTATGGAGAATAGATGTTGTATGTAGAGGACCCCTGGTTCCGTTTGTAATATCTTCAAGCCCCTTATCTATCTTGTATTTGGTCTTCTCTTTTTGCACCTGATTTTACGCTTAGAACATCCTATGCTAAGAATTGCACGTGAAAAAGTTGGGTGTGAGTGACTACAGAAATGGTATAACTATTTTCTATCTACAAAGATGTACATCTTTATTACTGAATGCATGAAAAACCTATGTAGCATCGACACGCGATACGCGACACGACACGACACGTGACACGTCATTTTTCGAAAAGTAGAGATTTTTTGATATGTTGCGACACGTTAAATATTAAATAAATATTTTTATATATACATATAATTATTTCAAAAATAAAGAATAGAATCAATTTATTTAAATAAATTTATAATTTTCATGATATCATAATTTATTGTTATTCAACATTATTTATCTTTCTTCTTTTTGAAATCACCCTCTACCCTCTCCCTCCAAAAAAGAAAAGAAAAAAAAAGACAAATCCCGCCCAAGACGAGCATCCCATTTTAATTTTTTTTTTTTTTTACTCTTCATGGCACCATCATTTTTATTTTTATTTTTCCTGCTCTTCCATGAAAACCCAAACACTAGCTACCTATTATTTCTCCTAGGCGTGTCCTCCTTGCACACGGTACCTCATTTTTAATTTTTTTCTGCCCTCCTTGGAAACCAAACCTAGCTGCCTCATCCTCCTTTGACTCGTCTTTTACGGCACCTCCTCCTTCTGTGCTCATCCTCCTTGCACGGCACTCATTATTTATGTTTTAGAAACCCTTCAAGAGCAGGCTTGAAAACTCTCGGAAAACGGCCGCTCCCTCCTCCATTGCACGATCCTCTTCCTCTCAATCCCTACTCTCTTTTGGTCACCTCGTTGCAGTTGCTCGCTGCCTTGCCTCTGGTCCTCTCTCTTTTACGGTCATAGCCTTGTCTCCAGTCCTCCGTCGCGGCCATCTCGGTCGCCTGGTTCTCTCTTCCTCCAGCCTTCTCTCACCATCGCGGCCTCACCTTTGCTGTTGCCTCGCCTCCAGCTTTGCTTCCTCTCCCTCGCCTCGTCTTCACCCTTCATCGCCAACGATTCACTCTCCCTTTACGCTTGCAGATCAGCTCTAGAAACCCAGCCTCTTGCTTGGACATGCTCCGACTCGCGTGTTGAGAAGAGTTGACCATGTGTCGGAAAATTCGTTGAGCACGTGTCCGAGCGTGTCGGACACACCGACACATGTCCGACATGTTCGACACGCTCCAACACGACATGGAAGGTTCCCGAGCGTGTCCGTGCTTCATAGTGAAAAACTAGAGCTGCCCGTTTGGTCTCACGTGATCACTAATAAAAGGTTAACATAAAAGGATCTAAAGCCAAATAAAATTTTCGAAGTTGACTTGCTTGCGTTATTAACTCTCTCGGGTTGGAATAATCTAGTGTTTCTTTTTGTATTCAGATTCCGCAGCCCTTAGTTGCCTCTATTTTTCAAATAAACTCACGATTTTCTGCTAAACGCTGGTATGGGTTTATTTTAATAGAACATTTGTTGCAAGATATGCAGAATCCCGAATTGCACAATCAAGGATCCGGATTGATTATTGATTTGATTTGAAGATTAGAATTATGTACATAATCAATTAAGATTAGATCTAGCTATAGATTGATTTGTAGAATCATTTATTCCCTTTTTTTCATACAGCTTGTATTATATTTACATCAAGAATTGTACAGAATTGATCAATGAAGTGAATAGAAAGAAAACTTTCCTTCTTCAATTCTCGCCATCTGCAGATTCCCATCTTCTTTCATGGTATCGAGCAACCGATTCTCGAACCTAGCTTCGCTTCCGCTCAAAATTTTCTCTCCTTGCCGTGACCTTCGATCTTGAAGTTCGACCTGCAAAAAAGGGTTTCTTTTCAGGCATAGTGTCACACTCAAAAAAATTTTACTCACCATGGCGAATCTGCAAGATGAAGCATCCATCACCAGGAACCAATCTGCTGGAGAAGTTATTCCAGCCGTAGGAAGCACTTGCTCGGATGTCGATTTCTGTTACAACAACAACGCAAATGATGTTTCCAACTCAACCCGTGCAATGGCGACCCACCCCGGCTCGGTTCAATATGGGGCAGCCCATGACGGGCCAGCCTTTCCAATGGATTCCATATCCAATCTATGTTGGGTCAAGCCCAAACTCTTCATTGCCGAGGTACGTGGGCCACCAAAGCCACGTCCAAACCGACGGGGGTTCGCCAACCACAGAAGGGACAAACCCGACCGACGGAGTGGAGCGGATTCACGGGTCGAGTGAACCGGGTATGGGTACAAATCCCTACCCGGGTTTTTTAAATGCGGATTTTTCATTCGGGTCGAATGAATCGGGTCAAGGGACGAATCCCTACCCGAATCATGGGCCCGGATTTCTGCCCTTTCGGCGGTGGCCTTCGCCGGACGGCCGGAACCCGGCGACCCCTTGTTCGTTTCCACAACCGATGGACCGGAGAGCTGCGATTAATCGGTCAACAACTGACCGGGCCAGAGAATTACCCCAAGTGGTCGCAAGAGTTCCGACGTGCCCTAGCGACAAAGGACAAGGATGGATTTCTCTATGGAACCGTCCCCATCCCTACCGACGAGCGTCTAGCACGGCTCTGGAGGAAGAGCAACCGCCTGGTCCGAACTTGGATCGGCAATTGTCTCTCCACAGAGGTCTCGGCTGGACTCCCACCAACAGAAGACGCCAAAGGGATGTGGGATAATATCAAGGAGATGTACGGGAGGTTGGGTCAAGCAAAAATATTCACCCTCATGCAAGAACTCAGCGAATTAAAGCAAGGGAATTCAACGGTCACAGCTTGCTTCAACAAATTATCATCGTTATGGAACAGCCTCGAAGCAGCGAGAGGAAAAACTCGAGGGTCCCAAATCCACACTCCGACAGTACAAATCCATCAAAGACAGGGAGAAAGCGACGCGTTTTTTGCTCATTTTAAACGACAACTTTCTTACCTTTCGCTCGCAGATCTTGGCTATGGATCCCATGCCATCAATCGGGCGAATTTATCAACTGGCAGTGCAAGAGGAAAGCCAGCGATTCGCATCACCAGAGAACGCGAAGAGTAGCGAGAGTATCGCTCTTGCGGTTCACAAGGAGCGAAAAGATGGAACCCAGAAAACCCTAGCGGAGAAGAGATGCGGGGCACTAGGGTTTCGCGGAGAGGGGTTGCAGGCCTATAAATCGAAGGGATGAACAGCTTTGATCGAGCGCATACATCTGACGGCTCACAGGAGACCGATCCTTTAAAGGGATCGAACGGCCCAGATGAACTCGCAATAAAAGGAACCGACGGACAGATTTTTGCCACGTCATCCAGGAATTTCGGGCAAAATTTCAAAGGGAAAGGTAGATTATTTTGTGACTATTGCAAGCATTCTAATCACTCAATTGACGAGTTGTTGGAAGCTGCACGGAAAACCAGCGGAAAAAGGAAAAAGAATTTCAGCGGCATACCAATTGAGTGGATCTCCCGGCCTAAATTCTGATCATACCATTACTCATGGACAATACTAGCAACTGATGCAAGCTCTGCAGAAATTGGATGTTTCTGACAAAGGAGGCAGTTTTTCAGGTATCACACATGGCTTGATTAATTCTATATCAAGAAAAGCATGGATTATTGACTTAGGGGCAACTGATCATATTATTTGTGACAAGAGTCTTTTCTCAAGAATAGATGAGGAATTGAATTTTCCCATTTCCGTACAATTGCCTAATGGGAATATTAGTCATAGTCATGTGACAGGAACGGTTAATCTCAGTCCTTAAATTACTCTTAAAATTGTCCTTTATGTCCCAGAATTCCAGTTCAATCTCATTTCCGTATCAAAAGTCTGCCAAGAGAATTCATGTCGAGTGATATTCAATGCTGATACCTATTTATTTCAAGCCCTTTCGACTAGCGGTGATGGGCTGGGGTAGCATTTCAGAAGGACTATTTTTTTGGTCAAGACTCCCAAGTAATTTTGATTTATCCAGCTTTTCATTAAATAAATCCTCTTTGTGTAATTTGAGCTTGAATGATAAAAGTTCTCTTATGCATATGAGATTAGGCCACAGTGCCACCTTTCCTTATCCTAATTGTCCCATTTGTCCACTAGCAAAACAGTCTCGTTCCCCTTTTCCATCTAGTAATTCTCGTGCTAGACAAATTTTTCAACGATACATGTTGATATATGGGGACCCTATCATAAGGTTAATTATGATGGATCACATTATTTCCTTACAATAGTGGACGATCATTCTCGTGCGACATGGATTTTCTTGATGCAATCAAAGGCTCAGACTTACTCTTATTTAAAGACATTTATTGCCTTATCCAAAAATCAGTTTGGAAAATCAATCCAGAAAATTCGAACTGATAATGGAGCAGAATTTTTCAGTCAGAATTGTTCCATGCTTTTCTCATCTCATGGCATCCAGCATGAAAGTTCATGCACTTATACACCACAACAGAATGGAGTGGTTGAGCGCAACATCGGCACCTTTGGAAGTCGCACGTGCCTTGAAGTTTCAAGCTTCGGTACCCAGATGATTATTGGGGAAATTGTGTCATCACAGCAGCTTATTTAATCAACCGTATGCCCACCAAGATACTCAATGGACGAACACCATTCGAGCTACTCTATGGAAGAAAACCATATTTACAACATCTCAAAATCTTCGGATGTCTTTGCTATGCTACAACATTGGGCTCTCGAGACAAGTTGAGCCCACGTGCTCGGAAATGCATTTTCATGGGATATCCTAATTTGCGAAGGGGCATCGAGTTCTTGATATATCAACAAAGGAGTTCCTTATAAGCCGTGATGTGTCTTTCCATGAAGATATATTCCCCTTTTCCAACATGGGGGAACCAAATGAGAATCTTGATATCAATTCTAATTCTCATCGGCTCTCACATGACGACGCAATATCTCCAAACCATGGTTACATACCACTGGTTCAACCAAGGAATCCATCTTACACTCCCACAATAATTCCAGAAGAGATACCATCTATACTGGAGAATCCATCATCATCAGCAAACCCGACGTAAGAGGAAGTTGACGATGCAAGCAATATTGCGGAAGAACTTGGCCATGATATCTCGCCACCCACTTCTGATGGAGATCATCCAAGACGCTCTCGTCGGGCCACTCGACCTCCGACGTGGACCAAGGACTATATCTGCGCCACTCACAAATCTCCAGGTATTCAATATCCTGTCTCCTCCTATGTTTCCTTTCATAGATTATCAGAGGAACATAGATGCTGCATTAGTCGCCTATCAGAAGAACAGGAACCATCTAGTTATGATAAGGCAGCTATTGATCCTAAATGGCAGCAAGCCATGGCAGCAGAATTAAAGGCATTGAATGACAACCACACATGGGATCTGGTCTCATTGCCACCTAATCGGAAACCAATTGGGTGCAAATGGGTATACCAGATTAAATATCGTGTAGATGGATCCATTGAACGGTACAAGGCACGCTTGGTAGCAAAGGAATTTACTCGGCGAGAAGGTTTTGACTACCACGAGACCTTTTCCCGGTTGCCAAAGATGTCACAGTTCGCTCTTTCTTGACCGTCGCCGCTATCAATGATTGGAGTCTTCATCAAATGGACGTGCATAATGCCTTTCTCCATGGTGATTTAGATGAAGAGATATATATGGATGTTCCACGGGGTTTACGGAGACGGGGAGAATAAAGTGTGTCATCTCCGCAAATCCCTTTATGGGTTGAAGCAAGCATCCAGACAATGGTATGCAAAATTTGCAAATGCCCTTATGAAAGCTGGCTTCCAACAATCAAAGCATGACTATGCATTGTTCACAAGGAACAGAGGTATGTCATCTATCTTTTTGATGATATATGTCGATGATATTCTTCTTATGGGAAATGATAAAGCTGCCGTAGAAAGATTCAAGGAATATTTGCATGCTACCTTTCATATTAAGGACTTAGGAGCACCTAAATATTTCCTTGGAATCGAAATTGCTCGATCCAACTTAGGAATCTCCCTCAGTCAACGAAAGTTCATATTGGAGATTATATCAGAAGCAGGGCTATCAGGATGTAAACCAGCGGCAATTCCCATCGAGCAGAATACTAAATTGACTTCTGCAGCTTACGATGAAGGCATATCCAAAGATGATGATCCCATACTCAAAGATCCATCTAGATATCAAAGGCTTGTCGGGAAACTTATATATCTAACAATGACGAGGCCAGACATCTCTTATGCAGTACAAACATTGAGCCAGTTCATGCATAGCCCAAAACAGTCTCATTTCGATGCAGCTTTGAAGATTGTAAAATATTTAAAGAAGTGTCTAGGACTTGGGATACTTCTGTCAAAGAAATGTGACATGAAGATGACAGCATTTTGTGATGCAGACTATGCAACATGTCCTATAAGTCGAAGATCAGTCACAGGATATTGCATTAAACTTGGGGAATCACTTCTTTCATGGAAGACCAAGAAGCAACCCACTGTCTCTTTATCCTCAGCTGAGGCAGAGTATCGAGCTATGGCTAAGACCACATGTCAAATAGTGTGGATGCGGGGTTTACTTAAGGATCTTGGGATAGAAGTGCAAGGACCAACCAGGCTTTATTGTGATAACAATGCAGCTCTAAAACTTGCAGCAAATCCTATAGTACATGAAAGAACCAAGCACATTGAAGTCGACTGTCATTTCACTCGAGAAAAGATACAAGAAGGCGTGATTGAGACAAGAGGAATTGGAATAATGGAGCAGCCAGCAAATATATTTACCAAGCCTTTATGTCAAAGACAGCACGCATATCTCTTAAGCAAGCTAGGTGTCTTAGACATATACAGACCACCAGCTTGAAGGGGAGTGTTGGAAGATATGCAGAATCCCGGATTGCACAATCAAGGATCCGGATTGATTATTGATTTGATTTGAAGATTAGAATTATGTAAATAATCAATTAAGATTAGATCTAGCTATAGATTGATTTGTAGAATCATTTATTCCTTTTTTTCATACAGCTTGTATTATATTTACATCAAGAATTGTACAAAATTGATCAATGAAGTGAATAGAAAGAAAACTTTCCTTCTTCAATTCTCGCCATCTGCAGATTCCCATCTTCTTTCAACATTTACGACGATCTGAGCATCGACTATATCCTAGGAGCATCAGCTCCCTTGTGCATAAAGAATCACGGTCCACTCCCACTTTGACGAAGAAAAGAATTTACAATGGCCGATGAAATATTAAGGGCCTGCATGTTTTTATTTTAAAAAGTGTTTCGGAACACTTTTTTTTTTTTTTCGGGAACAAAAAAAAGAAAGAAACGCGTTTGGTTGCGTTTCTGTTCTTTTGTATTTTTGTTCCCGAAACACAAAAAGAACAAAAAAAAAAGAAACAAAAAAACTTACTTCTTGTTCGAAACAATTTTGAATAAACGTTTCTTCTTCTTCTTCTTCTTCTTTTTTTTTTTTTCTTTCGCCGGTCGCCGGCGACCGGCCGTCGAGGGCCGGCGACGCCGTTGAGGGTCGGCAACCTCACCGGAGCCTCGCCGGCCCGGCGAGGCCGAGAGCCTCACCGTGGCGGGCGAGGCTGCCGGCCCGTCGGCCGATCGCCGGAGGTCGGCGACCGGCCGAAAAAAGAAAGGAAAAAATGAAAAATAAAATAAAAATATTAAAAAATTAAAAGAAACAAAAAAAAGAATAAAATTTATCAAACGTGTTTTGTTTTTATTTTTATTTCGGAACAAATTTACCAAACACGTTTTTATTTAAAAATTGTTCCCCGGAACAAAAACACTTTTTTTTTTATTTCGTTTCCGGAACAGAAATAAAAACATGCGCCTAAATGGCCTTCAAATGCGCCCGAAACCTAGGTTTGCTGGAAACATCGTATTGCAGTTCTTGGAAGTCAACAGTCAATTGTCAACATCGTTTTGCAGCCCGAGTTTCAGTGTGTCGATTTTCATGCAAATATTTTACAAGGTTAATATTATGAAAACGCCAAACCGAATAACTTTACTCTCTACTAGTTTTCAGTAAAATTCACTATCAAATTACTGAGTTTGGTAATATGTAATAGTTAACAAGTATAACGGTTTGGGATTTTATCATCTATTTGTTATAAATATACCGATTTGGAGTTTTAGTAGTCAAAAAATCAATTTTGAGTAAATTTATTATAAATATATCAGTTTATGATTTTTGCTGGTCAAAAAATTAATTTAGAGTAACTTTATTACGAGTGTACTATATTGTAATTTTTCGTTGCATAAACCTCATATTATATTGGATTTTGCATTTTACGAAGTTGAAAGTATAATCTTCAGACGAGAGAGAGATTGGCTCATGCTCGAACCGAACCAATAATTGTTTGCAAGTTATTGAACCACGACCTTGACTGTATCAACTCGGAATAAGCATAATGGCTTTGATGGCTTGCTCAGGCCAACCACTAAAAGCTTTTCGACAGCTCTAGTTTCTAGGAACACCGTTTAGGGTTGTCAAAAAGCCTGAACTGAAAGTTTCATTTTTTATTTTGACGTGTGTCGCAACCTTCCCGAATTTTTTGAAGGGTGAATTATTCAAAGAAAAAGTTAATGGATTACTAAATCTTTAAGCTTAGCTCAAGCTTTCCCAAGCCCATACCAATTCATGACTTAGGTTTGAATTCTTAACATGCAAATGATTTTTAATCAAGAGTCGCTACTAATCTATTTTTGGTGGGTTGATTAGAAATCCAAATAAAGTATGGGAGAATACTTTATTTTTATGAACCAGAGATTCAATAAATCGGGAGATATGATTACGCTAGATTAGTCTAACGCCTTTTCGGTACCTTTTATTTTAATTTCAAAAATATTTAGCGAGACATTGTTAATTAATTTTAATATAAACTACTAACATGCAAATGGTGGTCATGCGGGTGCACAATCAATAAAATAACATTCAATGAAAAATGCTGATAAAAATGCATGCCCTAAACATGATTTCTAAACAACAAGACACCTAATTTTTTTTTTTTTTTTCTTTTTAAAAAAATGTTAATTATATGCAATCTTAATCTAAATTTAATATGCATGGATTTATTTTAATGACATGCGAGATGCAATTCATATGATATGACTTAAACTTATCACTATATGTATGCAATCTAATTTATATAATCCTAAATATGCATATGCTACATGATATGGGATAAATGACGTGGTAATTCTATATGCATGCTCTTTTTATGATTTTTATGATTGTTTTTATTACACATATGCAACCTACACTAATAATGATGACATAAAATGAGATTAATTATGAACTAACTTATTAGCTAACTAAACGGCTTTTGTGTTTTCTTTCTTTCTTTTTTTTTTTATTTATAAAAATGACAATAATTCTTATTAAAGAAATCGACATAATGATGCAATGTTAAAAAAACTACATGATGGGAATATTAAAACATTAATCTATGACCCACTAACTAGAGTGCAACATGTGGTGTGATTTATATGACCTAAATAACATTTTGTATTCTCTTTTTTTGTTTTATTAAAGAAAAATTAACCTAACCTAATCTTATATGAATCTAAAAAAAAAAAAAATGCATTGCTTTAAACATGAAATGTTTATGGACCTAAGTACTTAAATTCAAGATATAACACATGGTATGATATGCGATGTGCAAATAACATACCAAAATATGTCCTATTAAAAAATTCATCAATATAAATCAATGACATTATTTCAATGATGCAAAGCAATTCATGAATTTGTCATAAAAAGTCAAAATAATCAAAAATCTAACCCGACGTCTCGCGGCTCAATATTTTTGATTATCATGATTTAATATGACATATTTTTCAATTGGATAATAAATCAAAACAAATCAAGTTAGAATAAAAATAATAAGTAAATAATAAAAAAACTATGAAACCAAATACCTAAAAATTTACCTAGTCTAACTCACGGTGGACTTGAAGAAATGGCGAGGACGCAGTAATGGTTGAACTGCGATGGTGGCTCGCCAAGGGTGAAGGGTCCTGGTGACCGGAGCTGGGGTGGTCGTCGGAGAGCACGTGGAGCCGGCGATCGGGGGCCGCGAGCAACAAACGTGGAAGGCCGGGGTCTGGGCGCTGCAGAGGCAGGTCGCGCGGCGGAACAGGAGCGGCGGTGCTAGTGCAGTTGGCCGCGGAGCGCTTCGTGGGTCCGAACGGTGGCGCGGCTGCAGGTGAGCAGAGAGCAGATCTCCGGTGAGGCTCGGCGTCGTGGTGGTGCGGCTGATTTGGGGCTTCGGTAGCGTCGGGTCACGATTGGGTGCAGGGGTGGCGGAGCAGGCGGAGGCAGAGGGGCGTAGAGCTGCAGATGGAGGCGGAGTGCGGAGACCAGCAGAGCGAGGCGGGCTGCTGCGAGGCGGTGGCGCGGCAGAGCGAGCAGTACCGGAAGCTTCACGGACGGCGGTGACTGGCGCGAGGCGTGCTGGTGGAGATCTCGGACCGGCGGTGATGTGAGGCGCCGGAGCGGCAGCGGTGTGGGGCTTCGCGGACGGCGGTGGTCGCGATCGTGGAAGCAACAGCGGCGTGGGCTTCGCGGAGGAGGAATCCACGAGGAAGATGAACAGTGCACAACTTTTTCTTTATTTTTTGTTTTTTTCTCTCTCCCTCACGTCACTCTCTAGCTGCCCTGTGTACTTTCTGCAGGAGACTTTTTACTTTTCTCCTCTTTTCTGCTGTTTTCCCCTTTGACTCTTGCTGCAACTTTCTTTTTTACCTCAAAAAGCTTTTTTCCTCCTTCTTTTTTTGTGCAGATTTTCAAAGGAACGAAGGAAAAAGAAGCTCCCGAAGGAAGAACCTTTTTTTTTTGAATTTTTCTTGTCGATTTTTTCTGAATTCGCCCCCCATGAACCGAAGCTCCCTTTTCTCTATTTATAGAGAAGAACTCCAATTTGTTTTTGCAGGTGAGATATTCACTCAACCGTTCAACAAATTAGCAGCTCCAAAATCACACGAACTTTTTAAATTTTGAAATTTGGTTCAATTTTTTTTTTAAATTCCCTCCACAACTAAATGCTTTATTATTATTTTCTAAAAGATAAATTAAATTTTAAAATAGGTGTCAATAGACTGTATCAACTCAGAATAAGCATTAATGGCTTGATGGCTTCACCGAAGCTTTGCATCCTCTATTTATTGAGGGAAGACTCGAATTTGTTTTTGCAGGCAAAGATTTGTACATATTCGCTCAACTGTTCAATAAGGGTGCGTTTGTTTGCGTTTACGTTTAAAAATTGTTCCAGGAAACGAGAAATAGAAAAAAGTGTTTGTTCCTAGGAACAATTTCGAACAAAAAACGCGTTTGGTAAGCGTATAAAATTTCTATTTACGGAATAGAAAAAGAATAGAAACACGTTTGATAATCGTAAAAAATTTATATTTCGGAATAGAAAAAGAACGAAATACGTTTGGTAATGTACAAAATTTTTGTTCCAATTTTTGTTCAATTGTTTTTTTTAATAAAATGTGAACTTGGTATTGAATTATCATTTTCATGAAATGCTCATCAATTTAATTTTGTTCATATTAAGTGAAAATAAACATTTTAAACTTGATCATATTTGCTTAGTCGGAAGAAATTTTTTTAAGTTTGTACCAAAATTTTTTCATTTGTTTTTTTTTTTTTAAATAAAGTGTAAACTTGACTTTGAATTCTCATTATCATAATGACAAGCGAGCGGTCCGAGTTAGGTTAAAAATTATAATAATAGACCGACCAATTTGTGCTCGCAAAACCGCCATATAGAGACCGTACAGAATTTCACACAAAAATATTATATTCTCTTTCGAGGCAACAAGAAATTCTGATCACGAGATGTAAGTGTATAATGCAAGAAAGTGTATCCGTCTTTGTCCTCGCTTTGCTCACAAAGCACCACCTTTGTACACAAACCAAAATGTGCCGAAAGACGAAAGTATAAGACTCATCAAGGTCTCAAAGTCTCTGCAGCATATAAAATGTATCCAACTTAGTAAACGCCGTACTAGTACGTTTCTAGCGACTCCATAGCAGATCTTGTCCAAATTTCGTTGCCATTCGTCAATCTCGCTTGGGTGCGACTCCTTTTCGGTTCATCTTCTCTCTTTAGCTGCTCCCTTAATTCCAAGATCTTTCTCTCAATACATTGAATCGAGAAAACCAAGATTTGGCTGAAGTGGAAAATTTTGGAAGGGCAAATTTCAATTTGAGAACCGAGAGAAACGAAAGGGAGTGTAACCTTTCTATAAGGCCACCGCCCCACTCCGCCTTTTCGGCAAATTTTCTTGACAACGGTAGGACACAAATGCAATCTTTCGAAGCCTTTTCGATCGGAAGATGGAAGTAACCTCCGACATCCGCCGGGGTCATCTTTCCCGCTCTCTCCTCTCGCATTAATCTCAGCACATAAATACAGCCGTTTCAGAATAATGGAAGAAAAAATGAATGCAATACAAGTGACGTCCGTTGAACCGAGATCATTATTCTAAAGGCCAAGTCCTAGAGGATAAAGGCGACGGAGTAATCTATATTTCAACAAAATCCACATAGAAACTGCTTTGCGATGATAATTTGGTGAAAAACGAGAACTCCGGATATCGCTTCCATTTATAACGAGTCATAAGAGATAAGAAAATATGATTGTTTATCGTAGCATAAAAGGCTGTACAGGACACACATACAGTTAATAATTCTAGAAAGCGAGAACTGTGCCGCAAGCCCAGTTTTAAGAGACTTCGCTGTCGTTTCTTAGGTTTTGGCTTGTTGTCTGTTTGCTCGGGATTCTCTACTTCAAGCAACGAAAATACAAAACAATAAACAAAAAGCATTCTACCGCTTCCAGCTATTCAAAAGATCGACGGGCTCTTGAATCGATTCTCTATGTGAGGCTTATAATGTTGTGACATGGAGAAGTGAGAATGGCTATGCATCACCCGAAACAGTCGGAGGCGAGAGGTAGTTGAAAATAATCGGCATTTACATTGCCATTGAAATCTATTCCGACGCACACAACTTCATAGAACATGGCGAGCGGGTCTTGGTACATGATGTAGCCAGCCAGCCTCCTTCCCTCACATTATTGCTGCAGAAAATCCTTCACATTCTGTATGCTTTTCTTGCAAAAAATGAAATGGAAGCAAGAAAGACAGGACTATATTGCTGCACGATACATATTTAGAACCCCAATTTCCCAAAAAAAGGAATGTCATCTAATTTTTTAAAGGAAAAGATCGATTGAAGTTCTTACTCAAACATTTGATACCGATCCTCACCGTTGGATGGTACCGCACCCGGATTGTGCCGAGTGTCCAGAATCGCATGGCTGACCATACCGACTCTTCCATGGAGTTCGAGTTTTGTGGTATGATTGGTTTCCACTAATAATTTTTAAAGAACTTATGTTAGAAAGTGTCACAACAATTGTCGAACATTATATCAAAACACACCGGAAGTGTCATTACGAAAGTATTAGCAAATAGCAAACATCATCGGTGCGTGATCAATCTTCGAACTTGTCGATAGTGTTCGACAAAGTGCTCGAACTCATCACGCAAACTAGTTCATCAAGAAAAGTTTCTACCCTATTGTAAGGACAATCAAACGCACCGTGAGTATGAATGATCTTTTGCTCGCTCGAGCGTGAGCAGCAGCCGACGCGCCGCTCCGCTAGCTCGAGCCTAGCGGCGAGCGAGCAAGCCGCTCATTTGGGCGAGCGTAAGCCGCGGGTACGGATCTCGAGCGAGCGGCTCGAGCGAGCCCTCACACTCGAGCTCCGACCAGCCATCGCCCAGATCTGCGAGGAGTGTCTCTCGCCGAAGTGAAGACAATCGGTGAAGGAGGAGCAAGTGACCATGTTTACCTGATGAAGGAGCAGCGGCTGTCGAGACGGAGGCCATTGTCGGCGCCGGAGAAGACGATGGACTTCTCTCGCTCGCGGGGAGGAGACGCTCGTCGCAGAGACGCTCGTCGCTTGTCGATCGTCGCGGGGAGGAGAAGCTCGTCGCAGGGGGAGAGAGGCGGTGTTCGAAGGGAGCAAGAAATAGAAAAGGAACACAATTTTGTTCCTTTTTGTTCCTCGAGATGTGTTTCGAAATAAGAAACACAAATTTTGTGTTTCTTATTTTGTTTCTTTTTTGTTTCTAGAAACAAAAGAACAAAAAAGAAACGAAATGCACCCAAATGCGTTTTTGTTTCTTTTTGTTCCCGAGAAAAAAAAACAGAAAAAGTGTTTAAAAACAAAAAAAAGAAACACAAACAAACGAGCCTAAATTAGTGGCTCCAAAATCAAAAGACTATTGAACTTTTGAATTTTGAAATGAGGCAATTTGGTTCAAATTTTTTATTTTTTAAATTTCCCTCTACAACTAAATGATCTATTTTTAATTTCTAAAAATTAAGTTACCAAATACTAATTACATTTTTGGCCAAGTTACGTTTTCCCAAAAAACATTTTTGAGAGAACTAAACGCACCCCCAAGTCGCTTATTAAGTCAAGTGGCTATTTTGGTCAAATAAACGCATCCCACCAATATTGTCTTCACTTGGTAATTTATTGTACGACAACATGCATGTTCAAGTTTAGTTTAATCATTTCAGAAAAAGAGGGATAGAAAATATACACGGGAACGACTAATAATCAACAGCCGTGTTCAAATCTAGTGTCGAAGGGTGCATTTTTTCCTCGAAGTCATCATGAAGAAGTCTCCTCTTAAAGTCTTCCTAACATAAATACCCATATGGCCTCTAGATGAAACTTTCTACACATATCAGCAAGACAGGAACCATGTGTTCTCATCAATGGAAACGCGATGTATTCGTGAGTTTCAGAGGCAAGGACGTGAGGAAAAACTTCATATCACACCTCTTCCACGGGCGGGACCAGGCGGGGATTGACTACTTCAGCGACGAAGACCCACAGGACGCTGGGGAGGAGATCAAGGACAAGCTCCTGAGAGCGATACGCTTCGCAAGATTCGCCCTCATCGTGTTCTCCAGAAACTATGCTGAGTCCAAATGGTGCCTGAATGAGCTGGTCGAGATCCTCGACTGCAGAAGGCAGCTCAAGAATCATGGCCACGTGGTCATTCCCATCTTTCATGGTGTGCGCACGAAGGATATTAAGAAGTTGACGAGCGGAAGCGAGTTCGCACAAGGTTTCGAGAGGTTGTGTAAGAAGACAGACGATGCGCAGATAGAAAAATGGAGGGATGCCCTAGAAGAGGCCATGCATCTTGCGGGCTTGCATTTGGAGAACGACGCCCATGGGTACGTACCTGTGATTCTTGCTCCATGTCAAAGCTTAGTATCGCCGTCGGTGATTTTTCCTTTTTGAAGTTATTTCTTTGGTTTGTCTGCTTTGTAGATGGAATTTGTGAAAAATCAAAGGAATTGGTTTTCTTGAGGGAATGGAACAAGTAGAAGTCTCTTTCGACTATCCTAAAAATTCTTATTGCCATTTTTTGAAAAATTAAAACCAAGACCTACCTTTAAGCATCTCTCTTTCTCGCTATGCTCTCCGCATCTCCCTCTTCTCGGCCGTGGTCTGGGTCGAGCTCCACTCAGATCTATGGAGTTCAACTCGGATATGACTCAGGCAGAGCTGGATGGGTTGTGGCTCAGCTCGGGTGGTGGTCGGCAGCGAATAGTGACAGCGCAGTGGGCGTCGAGGGGAGGGGCTGAGCATTGGTTCGGTAGATGGGTTAGGGTTTTGGCAAGTGAATTTTCGTAGTCGGTGAATTTGAAATGGTGGGAGAGGCAAAAGTGAAAAGAAAATGACAAATTCGTATAGAGGACCACATGTTAGATGCAACTGGAATGCTAATTGTAGGCCAGCAAAACTCATGGCACACGTTAAAGTAATTAAATATTAAATTATACATTTATTTAATAGCTTAAGTTTTTAAAATTATTGGGAACATTTCACAAAAGACTTACATGCTTCCTAAGTTTTTATTTGCCTCCCCAATTATATATTTCTGTACTTACTAAGGTCTAGCTTAAGTTTTTAGAACAACTAATAGTTAGTCATGATATTGAACGGATGCTTTTAATATTTTTTCTTTTAACATATTAAGAAAGTCAAAGGAATAAGTCGTGTGAATTCCCGGAGTTTCTTGTATGCATTGTTGAGAATTGAGGAACCAAATTTAAACTGTAAAGGGAGAGAAATGCAAACGAGATGCTAGGTTGGAATACTTCAGTTCCAACAATGTATAATAGGGCCAACTTTTTTTTTTTCCGTGACAAATTCCTCTTGAGGTTTTCTACCCTTTTTTGGGTCAAATTGTGGAGTTTCAGACCTAGAAACATAAGAACATAGTAGAATTTGGGAAAGTATTGACGAAGAATGCTTTTTACTTAATTTTTACTGTTTTTATGGCCTTAGTCAGAAATGTGTTGCTTCTTCGTATGCATGGTACGGCGCAGCGCAAGACAATCGAGAAAAGCCATTAAAAGAGAAAAAAACAAACAAACTAGACGCACCTTCCTTCCCCTGCCGCAGGATGAGGTTTCTATCGAAAGTAGAGCTTGGTTAATGTCCATTTCTTTGTTATTCATGCCAATGCCTATGGTGAATTCGTCACGCTTGATGTTCTTCCATTCTTGTCTCACATACCCACATATAATTTGAGCACAATTTTTTGTCATACGTCGTCTTAAAGGTACAAGTGTCCGTTTATGTTCTCATATATATATATATTTTGGTCGCATTTTCTCATACATATTGCTCATACAATTTATGTACTAACTTTTCACATCAGCAATGAAGCGAAGCTCACTGAAATGATAGTCCACCGCCTTTCCAAGAAGATTCGTCAAACACGGCCTCTCCACTTCGTGAAAAATAAAAATGCAATTGGAGTAAATCATCTGGCAAAGGATGTGATTTCGTTGCTAAAGAATGGCGGTGAGGAGGATGTGCGCATGATAGGCATATGTGGTCCGGAAGGAATAGGTAAGACAACGGTGGGTGGAGTCGCATGTGACAGCATTTGTGGTGAGTTCGAGTGTTGTGTCTTTCTTGGTGAAATTGGAAAAGCGAATCGGAGTGATCTTCTTGGTTTGCAGAAGAAGTTACTCCGAAATCTCGTGAAAGGGGAAAGAGTGAAGATGTATGACTTTCACACCAACATTAACGAGATAAAGCGTAATATGTGTCGTAAAAAGATACTTCTTATTCTGGATAATGTTACTAACAAAGAACAAATGGGGCACTTCGGTGCTGGAGATCGAGAATCCTTTTGCCCTGGGAGCAGAATCTTGATCACGACAAGAGATCGAGATTTGCTGATAGATCTCAAGGTAGATGACAAGTACATCGTCAATGGATTGAGTCCAGATCACGCACTTCAACTCTTTTGTCACCATGCCTTCAAGAGATCAGAACCTGAACAAGACTATGAGGCGTTGTCTCAAAGTCTGTTTCATTACGCCGGAGGTCATCCATCGGCCCTCAAAAGATTAGGTTCCTTCCTTAGCGATAAGTCAAAAGATAAATGGCATGAAATATTGGACAAGTTGGTGAGAAGCCCTTATCTTGATTGCATCGATGGATCTCTCCCATTGAAATCCGACGGGCCGCATGGAGGTCAACGCGGCGGTGCTTATGATGATAAAACATACACAGGCGTAAGACAAATTAGTGTCCTCGTTGACAAGGTTATCAATTCCATCACCATCGATTATGATCAAGACGGATGTTTAGTGCGTTCTTCCGAGCACGGTGGACATCTTTGTGGTAACCTCTTTACGGTTAGTATCTTTTACTCCTAAAAATTTCATTGGGTTGTAAGTGTTTCGAACTCTGGATCATCATGATTAAGAGAAGTAATTATGTGCTATATGACAGAAGAAGGAAAACCCCATCATATTATCAATATAAACTCTCGTATGGTATTGTAGAAGTCCATGTAGATGGAACAATAGATCAAAGGAACGGAAAAAAAAAAAAAAATAGAATTTAGCTTCTAATATGAACAATAGTACTTATTTACCTTGACAGAGAATGGTCACACTTCCAAAAAATTTTGCACTTGTTGCAGGTCAAACTAGATTATCCAAATGAACACCTAACTTCAATCTCAGGGCATATAAGAAACTACCGAATTCCAACTTTTATTCAATCTCTCAAATTCGGTACCAACAGAAGGACATATGGACCATTTGGCTATGAACAAGGGCAATTTTTTCGTTCGCAAGTTGATGGCAGAAGAATTATTGGGTTCCATGGAAATTGTGGCGCCTATCTTGATTCAATTGGAGCACACTTTGGACCAATTCCTTATGCATTTCCTTTTGAAGCTGTGGGACCTTTTGGAGGTGATTATGGTACGAACATTTGGGATGATGGGAAACATACAGACGTGAGGGAAATAGCTGTAGGTTTCGATTCAACGATCAACTTTATCTCTGTTTTATACGACAAGCATGGACGTCCAGTTGGTCCCTTCGAACATGGCACGAATGGAGGAGGCAAAACATCTACGGTAAGTCATTCTCTCTCTCTCTCTCTCTCTCTCTCTCTCTCTCTCTCTCTCTCTACTTTTACGTTTTGGGGTTGTATAGCTGAGTTGGCTCCTTTAAGACATGGGGAAATAGATAGGGCCAGAAATAGTTAAAAAAATAAAAATTCAGAAGAAATGAGACATCACAAAACCAAGAAAGTGAACATAACAATCGTCCTTCTATCTCATCTCTTGAATTTGTTTCTTGCTTTGCTCACCTCTTCTCGAACTTTGATTTTTTCCCCCTCAGATTAAGCTTAACTATCCAAGTGAGTACTTGACTTCCATCTCGGGCTACATTGGAGAAGTCTCCGGACTCACCATTCTTCGGTCGTTGACAATCCATACCAGTGAAAAGCGTTATATACCATTTGGAACCGCAGAAGGAAGGTATTTTTCGTTTCCGTACACCGGCGGCAAAATTGTCGGGTTTCATGGGAGTTGTGATGGCACTCATCTCGGGTCCATTGGAGCTTATTATAAGCCGATTCCTCATACTCATCCTTCCAAGGTTTTTGAGCCTTTCGGAGGTGACAGTGGAGATCCATGGGATGATGGAAGATACATTGATATCAAGAGGATTGTTGTTCGGTATGATGGATCGTTCATTCACTCCATTGCTTTCGATTATGTCGACGGCAACGGTTCCATACGATCAATTAGGCATGGTGGGATTGGCGGGGAGAAAACTTTCGAGGTTTTATCTCATTTCTTTTCTCATTTTCCTCTTTCTACTTGACTGTCCTAAGTTCACTTTTCTGGCTTATCATAACATAAATCGATGACAGAATTATGAACCTCGATTCTTAATAATTGCTTCGCAAGTGCACGTGAAAAGCTCATACCATAGATACATGAGGATTAGCATGATTGTTAGTAAACCAAATGGAAAAATCAATGACTTCACTTTATTAAAATTAAGGTAATACAAACCTAACCAGGAAAAAAGAAGAAGATAATTTACAAAATTAAATGTACTCCCACATTTGTTAGAAACATGACCCTTTCCATATCTTCGGATATGACCCATAAGGGATGTACACAAATCTTAGAAAATATAACGTGTTTTATTAATCGGAATCACTTTTCAAGATAAATCAACCCAATTATTTTGCTTATCAAATGATACAACATATAGTCACTCCATCAAATATATGCTTTTGTGGTCTGTTTGCAGGTTGAATTGGTACCCGCGGACGAGTATATAACTTCTTTTGCTGGATATTTTGAAAATGCAAAGGACAAGGGCACTCTAATCAACTCGCTCACATTTCAAACCAACAAAAGAATACTGGGACTCATTGGTAGAGAGGAAGGGGCGTACTTCTCTTTACCATCGGAAGCTGGGAAAGTTATCGGGTTCCTCGGGACAAGTGGTGATTACCTCGAATCTATCGGAGCGCAAGTCGAGCTACGCTCTAACAAGCTCTATCCCTTCAAGTCGGTGGGGTTATTTGGGAGGTCAAATGCCTCATTTTGGGATGATGGCAATACCCATACCAATGTAAGGAAAATCATTGTTGAAGTTGAACCAAGTAAAGGGTCATGCATCCAATCAATTGCGTTCCAGTATGAAGAGGAGAATAGAGAATTGTGACAATCAGACACTCATGGTGGCATTAATGGAAACGAGTTCCATAATGGGAACGAGTTCCATATAATAAGAAACATCCATACGGTATGTTCCTGTACGTATTTATGCTTCATAAAATCCTTACGAAACTTGCACTACCTACGTTGGCGGAATTCTTTCGAGATTGATATCATGAGTTTGATGGTTATTTCTATTTTGTAGATCAAAATAGACGATGTAGATGAGTACCTGACTTCAATATCCGCATATTTTCATTTGGGCGGTATTACTTCTCTCACCTTTCAAACCAACAAAAAAACGATTGGACCTATTGGTGAAGAAAAGGGATGGCACTTCTCATCTCCTGCAACGGGTGGCAAAATTGTTGGATTTTACGGGAGGAGTGATAAACATCTTGAAGCAATTGGAGCATATTTTGAACCGATCTCGCATCTCTACCCGGTTAAATCAATCGGCCCATTTGGAGGCCTAGGTGGAAATGTTTGGAATGACAGGAAATTTAACGGTGTGATAGAAGTTCAGGTAATGCACGATGATGTTATCCGTCACATTATGTTTGTGTACGACAAGAGTGGTGAAGAAGTTCGGTCAAATAGGCACGGTGGTCAAAACAAAGATGCTAGGATCACTAGGGTTAGTGTTCTTCTTCCTCACTGATTCATCTATGCTTACTTAAATCTCATTTGCCAAGATGATGTTGGGATGTGTCCAGTCACGTGATATAGTAAAACTAAACTTGACAAATAGGTCTTGTTTACACCACTCATCCAATTTTGAAGACGTATTTTTGAGATTGCGCAGGTTAGATTGGATTATCCACGAGAGTACTTGACATCAATATCTGGTTACAAGCGAGAGGATGGTCACAAAAACATCAATAATGCTATTATTCAGTAGCTCACATTTCAATAGAAGAAGAATTGGTCCCTTTGGCATGGAGACAGGGAACTACTTTTGGTATCCAGCAACCGGAAGCAAAATCATCGGCTTTTATGGAACATGCGGCAAGACTCTGAATTCCATAGGAGTTTATGCGGAGCCCATACCACACCTGTATCCTTTCAAAACCGTTGGACCCTTTGGAGGCTCCCGTGGGACTCCATGGGATGATGGAGTGCATACTGATGTGAGGGGATTTTATGTGATTGCCAGCAACACAATTCACTCAATCAGGATCGCGTACGATAACAATGGTTCCTTCATCGAATGCCCTCGACATGGCGGAGAAGACGGGTCTCCAGGCATCTGGGTTAGTCCATATCTCAACCCCCCCCGTCTCTCTCTCTCTCTCTATCTCTCTTTGTTTTTGTTTGTTTTTTTTTTTTTTTCCTTTCCCGTTCTCTCTCTTTTCTATCCGGAAGTCGTTCGCGGATTTATGCATTAACATGTATGCATGTCGCTTTTCACAATGTTCTCAGCTTCATGTAGCGAAGAATAAGGCACTTCTTTTGGCATCCTATATCCTAAATAGCACCAATCACACGACACGCGACACAACACAACACGACACCAATCACATGACACGCGACACGACACGATATGACACGCCAACACATCGTTTTTCAAAAATAGAGAACTCGACACGTTATGACACGTTGTATATTATATGCATATTTTATATATAAATAATAAATTATTTTTATGATTATTTCAATCAGATTAATTTGATTCAAATTCAAAAATAAATAAATAATACTAAAATCCTGTAATAAATTTATACTAAAAACATTAATCAAATTCAACTTCTTTTTAATAAATCCATAAAACTTGGAAAAAAAAAATTCACATTCTAGACTTGCATGTAAGACGCGTTGAAAGGAAAAAAAAAAATCGAGGGTAAATTGTGTATCATAGAAAGTGAGAGTAAAAAAGAAGAGAAGAAAATATTATGTTTTTATTCTTCCTTAATTTATTATTTTTATTATTGATTTTTTTTTTTTTTTCACATATAGATTTTGAACATTCATTTATTGAAAATTTTTAAAATTGACTTCGCATATAGGAATCGTGTGTCGAAACTCGCATGTTGGAATTCCGACCGAAGAGTGTTGAAAAATTGACTAGGTGTCGGATTTTCCGACGCATGTTAATTGAGTGTTGGAGAGTGTTCGAAAGTATTGGACACGTGTCGAAGTGTCTGATACGACACGGAGGCTTCCGGAAAGTGTTGGTACTTCCTAACCTATAACTAGAGTTTGAGGTTCAAGTCTTCTTATGTTTTCACAAGGAAAACATGTTTCGCTTTGCTATTCTCGCAGGTCTATCTGGATTATCCTAAGGAGCGTCTTGTTTCGATATCCGGTTGGATGGACAAAAATGGAAGCACTCCTTACACTACCATTCACAACTTGAAATACATACCACATACACCACTCATGGGCCGTATGGATTGTCAGCTGAGTCAATGAATGCTCGTAAAATGTTAAGGAAATTCCGTATCCCGAAGCAATCAGGTGATGGGAGGATCGTTGGCTTTTTTGGAAGGGCAGAAACACGTCTTAATTCTATTGGAGCGCGTTTGGAACCATATTAGATTAAGCTTCCTCCCTCCCCCAAACTTTTTTTTCTCTTTTCTCTTTGGCTTATGAGTGCGAGAAACTTCTTTATTTCTTTTTTGGATGATGTTGAAAAAACTCCTATATTTCAACTGTTCATCTTGGCAAGTTCTCACGTAATTTGATGATTAACTTCGAGAATGCTTCGAATTACAGCAGATGTTATATTTGGATGGGAAAAGTAGTCGTAAAAGAGATAAAAATAAAGAAAGTAATTGCATGAATGGTTGTTGAAAGACTATTTTCGAATTACACACGGAGATACACAAAATTAATAAATTGCATGAATAAAATTTCCCAACCGAAACATAACACTTAGGGTTTTTTCATCTAAGGATGGAAACCCGCAGTCCATCTTCATTTTAGCTCGTGAATAGAGAGCGAAATTATTATAGGATTAATTTTAAATATATGTACTGCATGGGTAATCTTCTATTGTACAGAATTTGCATCCATTATAATCTATTAATATAGAGTTCGTCCCTTTTTCAAATTAATAACAACCTATTGACTAAAGTTATTATAGATATACATAAAAGATATCATATAATTTCTTCGGTTGTAATTGATATACAGCAAATTTAGATAGATATCATGTAAAGCCTATAAATATATTTATGTATTCTTCATTTGATAATGTACAGAATATTGTGTGTTTCTCTCTTTTTTTTCAATCACAATTCTTAACTTGGTATTAGAGCTTTATTCTTATATAAGGAAGCACCCTTCCAATCTGTTTAATAACAACGCCAACCACATCGATCGCGTTTCACCATGGTCCTCATAACAACACTAACCACGCTACTGCGTTTCTTTGCTAGTCCACGGCCTTCCTTACCGGTTGTTGCTATTATGTTGACCGTTTCAAAAAGCGAACAGCATCATCAGACTTGCCATCACCATAGCCATTGTACGCCACCTCACACGAATCCACCATGTTCGCTGTTTTTGAGTGCCATTCTGATGCCATTAGATCGAACATGAATCAATGGTTATAACAAGAGAGCTCTAGTATAAGAAGAGGTATCCTCTCCCTCATTACATCCATCTAACCATTTTAGTAATGAAGTTCCCTTCTCTCCTAGAGCTACACTCCAACAATCCAAAATAGCCTAAGTCGAAGCCCTAATTCACAATTACACAAACTTTATAATTGACAGTGAATGCAGTAAGGGAACAATAACAACATGGAAGTTACCCTGCCAAATCTAATGCCGATAAAAAGAAGCGTCGCTCAAAATTGCAAGAGAGCCTGTATTAGCACGGACGTAACCTGAATTAAGATGGATGTTGCAGATATGGCATACTTGGAGAAGAGTCCACCAGTATAGTTAAGGCACGAGAGATTAGGTCCATTGATGAATAGTGGGCAGTTGCTAACTCCTTTTTCATAATGCGCAAACTCAAAAGCTACGAAGCAGAAATATTCAAAGCTTTGAGAGCTACCAAATGCATTTATGAAGAGTCAAATTATAAAGGTTATGAACTGAAAGTAGCTTTTCAATTTAACCATCATCCTCGTAAGTAGCTGCAACCAATTGGGATGAGCTTCTTGACAGCCCAACAAATTCGTAGTTTTCTTCCTTTAAAAATGTTGTGAGAATCAAATCTGTCTCTGCAACATTGTTGCGATAAAAAAATGGGTTGTTCACGTGCCTAGCATATTTATCAAAACAAAAAGGGCGGGAGTACTTATGGGCGTTGGGTCCAAATTGCGGGCGTCGGTTCCAAATTCTGTTAGAGTTCCCCGATTGAACATATTTTTGGCTTTGTGGAGAGGGCATTATTGTTCAGTGATTCATCCTCTCTGAAATTTTTTCTCTCTTTGTTGATCGAAGGTATCTCGTATAAATTTCTACTTTACTATTGCCATATGGCACAAGGTCGAGAAGCTCCGAGTGTGCCTTTGTTTCCAAACTGAGGAGAGAAACCATGAAAGAATTGTATCTAGTAATGCAGCCAAATATGCGTGAAGGTAATATGTAGTTGCTCTCCAGCTTAGCTTCTAAGCATTTGGCAAATAAGGACGCGTTTGGTAATAATTCTGTTTCCGGGAGCAAATTTCGATCGTAACCGATTCTTTTTATTCGTTCTCGAGAACCGATTCTAAGCATTTTAAAGGCACGTTTGGTAACGATTCTGTTCCCGGAAACCGATTATAAGCATTTTAAGCCGTTTGGTAATTCTGAAATAGAATTGTGTTTGATACCGTGATCATTAATTCTGTTCCTAATCAATTTCTTTTAATTTTTAGATAAATTTTTCACTTTTTTACTTTTTTTTTTTTTTCTTTTTTTTTTCCTTTTTCTCATCTTCTTCTTCTTCTTGTGGCCGGTCGCCGAACCGGCGACTGGCCAGACGAGGGCCGGCGACCACCGGAGCGTTGCCAACCCTCGGCGAGGCGGCCCTCGTCGGCCAAGCCTTGTCGGCGGCTAGGCGAGGCTCGCCTAGCCTTGCCGAGGCTTGGCCTTGCTAGATCCGGGCGAGGCCAAGCTCCGTCGGTGGCCGGGCCGGCCTCGCCGGGGTTGGGCGAGGCCTACCAAGCCACCGGCGGGCCGGGCGAGTCTCACTCGGCCATCGATGGGGCTCGGCCCGGCGAGGCTCGACCTCGCCGCCAGATCCGGCGAGGCCGAGTCTTGCCGATGGTTGGACTTGCCTCCGGTGAGCTCACCGGACCTCGCCCGGTCTAGCGAGCCTTTGACGAGCTCGCAGACCGGCGGCCGGCGGCGGGGGACGGTGGCGGGTGGTGGTGGACGACGGTTGCAAGATGGCCGAAGGGAAGAAGAAGAGTTCTTGATTTTGATTCTCAAATTCGTTTCCAGAATAAGAATCAACTTGTTTTTGATTCTTGATTCTATTCTCAAGTCTGTTCCTGGGAACAAAAATTTTACCAAATGCGATTCTAGACCCAAACCGATTTTGGAAACAAAGAACCAGAATCTAGCCCTGTTTGGATGGTTACCAAACAGGGTCTAATAATCCAAAGCCTCTTGATCATTAAAACATGAAGGATTTCAGAGGCCCACAAGTACTCCCATCTTGTCGCACCTGTTCTCACAGCATCTTTAAGAAAGAAAACCATGGATGTGTTGAGCAACGCATCAGCTTAATCATTGCAGCTACTGACATCGAACTTGTTCTTCAAGTCACCCCGCCTAGCTTTCTTAACCGCTAATCTTTTGTCCATTGCTCCGGCAATTAGCCACGGTGAAAGCATGAAGCAGGAAACTCAATGAAGATAAAGTGTTATTTCGTAAACCAACAAGTTAAACATCCCAAAAAAATTCAAATCATGCAGATTACAAGCTCCGTTATTTATGAACAGGATCCACGCTGAAACAAGCCCCTGGAGCAGGAATTGCGAACTACGACACTTGAAGAATTATTACGATCCCCTTTTCAACCAAAAACAGCAAAGAAACTCAATGAATGGTGGGGTACAAAATCCCATTTCAACCTCAGCAATATCAGTAGTTCCAGTGTGTCAATGTCAGTGTCATTCAAGCATTTCATCAAACGCTCGGGTGTCAACCGGTAAGTGCTCAAAGCATCAAATGCCCTGCCACGAATCTCGCGCCGCTCACACCTACGACTGATGAGCGGCACTTCTCCTCCCGATAGAAACCCAATCCATAGATCTCCCTCTTATTTTCTAATTCACCATCTAGATCGCCTCATACCCTAAAAAGCAGAAAGCTTTTACTCGACACACGACCACCAAAACACACCCACGAAACGATGGATGAAGAACGGCGGGACTGGACTTGGACTCGTTGAGCGTCGACAGGGTTTCCAGTTGGGCCTTTCGGCTCATCCCTTCCAATTGGCAATGTCCATTCTTGTTGGTTGGTTATGCCTCGAAGTTAATCCCGATTGATTTGAAATCGCATGCGTTCGACGTTTCTCGGGACACTCTTGAGTGTCTTGAGCCCGAAGATGGGAATGAATTACTAAACGTGCGTTCATATTTCACCGAAAACTTGTTATCTGAAAATAAGTGGAAAAAATATTCATTTTATGGTGTTTGATATTTAAGTAAATACCACTGAAATGCATTAACGAAATCTTATTTAAGCGAATTTGATAAGAATAAACGTAGGAAAAATGATTTCCTTCGCCCAAGTAAGGGGAGTTGTGTTCCCCAATCTAAAGCTTGTTTTCAGTTTATAGAAAGCATTTTCTCTAAATTGACTAGTTTTCGTCATTCAAACATTAGAAAGTTGAAAAAATATTAGTCTTATAATATTTGATATTAAGTGAATCCCATTAAAATACCTTAACAAAATGCTGTTTAAGCTAAATAGATAAGAATTAGCAAGAAATGTAGGAAAATGATTTCCTTCTTACTAGAAGGGGAGTCGTGTTCTCCAATCTAAGCTCGTTTTTAGTCCATGGAAAATACTTTCCATAGATCGACCGGTTCTCCATTATTGAAACATCGAAAGTTGAAAAATGATTTCCTAGAAATAGTTTTCCCTTGAACAAACAAATCCTAAATAGGATAAACTTATCAAAAACATGACGAAATAATAATAATTATTATAATTCATGCTCTTACAAGTTTCACCCATTGTTTGTGGACAACGGTTGACATGTACACCGACTATTAAGGGATGGGGAGAAGCAATAGATAGCCCAACACATACTGTGAATATTCACTTGTTAAGTGGGATGATGAAGTTGTCCCTCCGGGATGATGCATACATCAATTAGTAAGAGAGCTCAAAATTCACTTGTCCCGACTCAAAACGATTACAAAGTCCGAGTCCCCAGAGCGAAGTACGAATTTAAACAAATTACGGATGTCAAACGAAGTCCTGGTGGAAGTAGTTTGACAAGATTGTACATTGATTTGAAGCTCTAGGGAGCTTATTCAAGTGTTCTGTCAAGTTGCCTCGAAAATTCCTCGAACAGCGCTTCGAACAGTGTAAGATGTTTTACAGCAGATAGATCCCTAAAATCTTATATTTGCAGGAGGCAAATTGGTCGAAGTTCCCTGGGCTGGACTATCTACTCCCATAAGAGCCGAACTACCACTAAAGTGGCAGATATAGCATGTATGGAGAAAAGCCCACCAATATAGTTGAAGCACAGGAGATTAGGTGTAATCCAAGAATTTATGCAAGATGCCACTTTATCAACAAAATACAGAGAAAGATTTTAGAGTGGATGAATCACTAAACAACCATGCCCTCTCCACAAAGCCCGAGAAATACATTCTTTCAGCTAACTAACTCATTGAAGTCGAGATTATGGATGGATGCCCGTAAGTACTCCCACCTTCTCGACAATGCACTTGTTCTCACAACATCTTTTAAGGAAGAAAACCAAGACTGTGCTGGAGTAGTGCATCAGGTAGATCACACAATCGGTTGCAGCTATTGGCATCAAATTTGTTCTTCAAGTCATGGCGCTTAGCTTTCTTAACAGCTGGTGTTTTGTCCATTTGGTCCAGCAAATATTCACAGTCAAAGCATGAAGGAGGAAACTAAATGAAGATGATGTTCCATTAGACAACTCTAGGCAAACTAACAAGCTAACACAAACATCTTAAAAAATTTCAAATCGTGCAGATTGAAAAGAAACTATTTCAACGTGAACAAATTTCACTATTGATGAGCTCAAACAAGGGCCTTCGTGAACAGGATGATGACATTCAAATTTTTTTCTTTTTACGATTCCACTCTTCACCTAAATGCAGAACGGGAACTTTGGTGGTGGGTACAAGCCATCTTTTTAACCTCAGCAGTAGGTTGTTCGCAGTGTGTCCATGTCAATGTCATTCAAGCATTTCATCAAACGGTTCGTGCGCTAAACAACTAAGTGCCTAAATCACCAAATGCCCCACCATCAATCTGCCTGCCACTCGTTACCGACAACTAGTGATTGAAACTTCTCTCCCACTTGAAACCCACTTGACTGATCTACCTCTTTTCTTTTCCATACAAGTGATTCACCTCTAGTTCTGCCTCGTACCCCAAAAGAGCTAGAAAAGAACATTACTCGATACAGAACCACAAGACACACCCACGAATAAAGAAGGAAGAAAGAAAGAAGTTTTAGGAAAAGGAAAATCAACCCAAGTCGTAAAGGAGCGACGAATTGAAGAATGCCTATTTGGTTTCGCCGGAGCGACCTCAGAAATGGCGGGGAAGTGAGAAATTTGGGGACAGCAAAAAATGGCGGACTCGACTCGGGCTCGGACTCGCTGTGAGTCGACTGGGTTTCCAGTTTTGGGCCTGTCGGCCCGTTCCTTCTAATTAGCAATGAGTATATCGTCATATGTGCATATAATTTCATTCAATGTTACCATGCTTTTATCTGATGATTATGGCTCGAAATTAATCTCGATTAACTTGGAATTGCAGGAGTTTGAAGTTTTTCAGAACACTCGAAATATTTGCGAGGGGGGCTATGAGGATGGAGACGGACAATCGAAGGGCGTGACAAGATGGCCCCTCTTAAGGTGCGCATGACAAAATTTCGGAACGTAAATTGATTTTTGGCTAGAAATTGATTTATTATATTATATTTCAGAAACCGAGACACTAAAAATTTTAGCTTCTGATTTTTTTTTTCAAATCTATTTAAAAAAATAGATAAATCAAATTGCATTACCAAACGGATTGCCCAAACTTGTTCGGGGAACAAAGAAATCAAGAAAGAAATTTTATCATGCGCTGCCTTAGCAATTGGACAAGTCAAACTGCTAGGCAAGCACTCAACCATTGGAAACTTAATTTTTGTAATTGTTTCTTGTTGATTTTTTTGTTATCTAGGATTCCTGTGAAACACTAGAAAGTCAAGTGTTCAAGCAACCATAATTTTCATTTTACCAATTATTGTAGAACCATCTATTCGATTTTTCTTTATGAGGTAGGCGCTATTGAAGAAAGCAAATTCAATGCATTCACATCATATTTCCATAGGTTATTTTCTTAGCTTGGATTGTTCCGTTTATTCACGTTTCTATCTTAGTCGTAATACTATTCACTACTTTCAGTCTCTCTAGAATAATCACCATAATACCAGTGAGATAGGAAAATGCCCTCATGATCTCAATAGAAACGACATTTGTCAAATCGATGCTCATAACAAACCGCGAGAGAAAAAGAAAATCAAATTATACAAATAAGCACATTGAGACAATAGAGGAAAAACCATGCTGATAAAAAAATGAAAAGAGTCGTTTGATGAGTACGGATTATGTATTGTTCAATATGATCACTAAAATTAGATCCTTCAAGCCAAATATATTTTGCAAAAAAAATACTGACGTGATTAGTGAATCCAAGTGCATTATGTAGTTCAATAAATAAATAATTAACAAAATTTCGAAAAAAGGCAAAATTGCCACTATTAACCCTAGTGAAAACTATTTGAACAAGACAAAATCAGAGTAACTTAGCCAGGACAAACTTTTCAAATATGGAGAAATAATAATAAAAATTTAACACTATTGCAAGTATCATCAATGCTCAACATAGAGGGATGGGAAAGAAGCAATACATGGCCCAGCACGTCCTGTGAATATTCACTTGTTAAGTAAGATGATGAAGTTCTTCTAATTCAAATGCATAATTGATTTGCAGGACAGAACTCAAAATTCATGTGTCCATCAACTTGAACAAAAGCAGAAGCCGAGTTCCCAGAACACAATCCCGAAATTAACCAAACTGCAGACGTTGACTGCAATCGCAGAAGTAGTCCCAGTGCTCGCACTCTGACGAGATTGTACATTGATTACATTGATCTGGAGCTCCGGGAAGCTTACTAGAGCTTTGCATCAAGCGCCCTTGCCATTTCCGTGGACCAGGTGAGTAGGAAAAAAGCACTTTATCCAACACCTGAGCAGCAATGACCAAATTCCTCACAGCTAACATTTCACAATCAGTCTTGTTAAAGCAATTAATCTTGATCTCCTTAAGCGATGTAGTAAAACACGGAGGTTTAGGGTCCAATATCCTGTCATTTCTTTTGGAGTCCGTGTAAACACCCTGATTCACAAAAACGCATGAATGAGCTTTAACCTTGATCTCAATAGTAGTAACGCTAATGCAGAGCAAAAGATTGGGAGAAAAAGGATTGAGGATTAAATAATTACCCCAGAGAATCTCAGACTCCTCAAAATAGGACATTTACTGAGCAACAACAAAAGTGCTCTAGATTCTAAACGTACGTCAGGGTCAGTCAGCTCCAATTCTGTTAGACTGTGGAAGACTGGAAAAGAGTTAAGAATTTCCCCTCCCTTGACCATATCCTGATGACAAAGCCACACAATATGTAATTTTGATTAACATCAAGAATCAAGATGAAGTGTACCTCAAGGATGTCCCAATAAATAGATCCAAGATAAAGCAGGATTAAGATGAGAACTTGAGGGACCAAGCAGAAAAGCATACCTCAAGGCTTCTAATGGAGAAAGCTAGCTGTTTTACATTAGAAAGACACTTCATGAATTTACATAAATGGTCGGTGACTTGACTGAAAGGCTGATGCACTTGGATGGAAGCCTCAACTAACGATGAAGGGGAGGTCAATATGACATCGTCATAATGCAAATCCCCGTAATAGTCAAAGGACTTGATAAAAGTTCCATGGATCCGTACTTGGCAGCTCCGAATGTCAGAAAACGACGAGTATTCAACTATATTCAAGTGCAAAAGGTTGGGAGCAGAAATTTCCAAAACCTCGAGATCCCACTTGCAGTTTTCAAGAGACAACTTCTCAAGGGAAGGGCAAGAAAGCAGCTTCTCTAGTGATTTATCATCTCCAAACGGAACATCCACGAGAATTAAGACCTTTAGATTTGGAAGACAAATTATGGAAGGAAGCTTGAGGTCATGCTTCATTTGTAGATGGAGTTCTCTCAAAGTTCCACACCTAAATATGCAACGAGGTATTTTGTATGCAGTACAAGGATGACCAAATTCAAGGTACAAGCAGAGATCTTGAACATTGTGGCCTATTGCAGCAGTAATCCATGTATTGACACGAGATTCATTGCCGTCAAAATATTCTTCACTGTCGACAACACACGAGAGAGAAAAGGCTTTCATAGGAGACAAGCCACGAAGTAACAATGCTCTCTCCACGAAGTTCCTGAAGAGTATCCTCCCACGGTGATTTTCCTTGTATTCTTCTCTGAAGACAAGACTAGGAATGGAAGTCCACAGATACTCCCACCGTCTCGACAGCACACTGGTTCGCACAACATCTTCTGTTGGTAGAAGAGCCAGGATTCGCAAAAGAATTGCATCAGGTAGATCGCATAGTTGCTTGCAGCTGTTAACGGATCGATCACCATTCAAGTGCAGAAATTCAACTTTATGAACCAGTGTGCTTGAATCCATCAGATCCACGGCCTGTACAGAGTACAGGTTAAATGTAAAATGAAGACAAAAAGACTGGGATCTCAATGGGAAACTATTTGCTAGTCACCATTCATATTACATTGATCGAACTCTATAAAGATTGAAATACCAAGTGCTAAGATAATCAACTCTCTCCAAATTCCCCTTACTAAGATGAACCTGATTCGCATCCGTATAGCATGACAAGGGTTAACTAAGTCTAATAAACTCCACCAGCAGGCACATTGCAATTTCACGATAAACCTTAACAAGTGTCGCAGGACCTGCCCATATGACAAGTGCCGGAACAACCGGGACATGCGTCTACTACTTGACAGTGAAACCATGGGATGAGTGCATACGTCCGGGTCACGGAAGCTTTTCGTCAACACATGGAAAGAGCACCCATGACCCCTGGTTTCACAAACTCCTGGAGAGATTCGTGCAAACGACAGACCACCCTCCAAACATCAACCCAGAAAAGAGACATCACTACGGGGAACTGCGAGAAGCTGAGGATGACGTCGACATGGAAACTAGCCAAAGACATGGATGATATACAGAGAAAAGACCCAACAAAGAATGGTTAGCGAAGAGTCACCTCTTGATCCGGACGGATTCCGCGCAGTGGCGATTCGGGTGGGGGAAGAAGGGTCGGGTTTCAGGGCACAGAGAAAGAGCCCTAAAAAGAAGAAGGAGAGACAGAACTGAATAAAAAGTTGTGATTTGATCTAAGTAATTTAGGAAATTTCTAATATAAAAATATTTCATTCTGAGATTCAAATTGTTAAGTAGTCATATATATTTAAGTCTATAATGAAAAATAAATATGCCGCTTTTGATTAATTAAAATGTTTTAGGGTCATAAAAGGTCATTCCTATTTTAGCAATATAGGGTGGACTTTTTCTGTAATATTGCAGGAATATTTCGAGTAAGAGCTTGAAATTTTTGATTTTGTTATCATTGTTATCTTTTTGAACACTAAAAAAATCAAATGTATAATTTTTTTTTAAAAAAGATGAACCCTTCATAGGTCCGGCGAAGGACTACGGTCATTTGTTGATGTCGCCCGAGATGCAAGGGTTGCCGAAGGTCATCGTCGGTCGTGTGACCCTAACGAGACCCAGGGAAGGATCGCTTGAGGCTAAGAGACCTAGGTGGCTGTCTATTGGGTCGCGTGACCCTCACTAGAGGTTGCCCACGTGAGAGTTGGCCAAGGTTGGACAACCTCCGATGGCCCTGCCAGGTTGCGTGACCCTCACCGAAGGTCGCGTGACCTTGGGCTACCTTGATCGGCGGCCAATGGCAACCGTAGCTTTTTGCTAAACCGACGAAGGGTTTGGTTTTTTTTTCTTTTAAATTATATATGTCGCGACCTATACCTCGAGGGGAGGGAACATTGTTTAGGGATATTGCCTAAAGACAAGTTCATGGCCCATGATTAGGCGTGGGTTCTCCCAAATTCATATCTCGCACGACATATAAGAATTTTTTAATAAGGAGTTGCCACTAGCCTATTGGGATGACCAGAAATCAAGCAGGGCATGGAAGTATGCCTCGCTTCCTACGCAACCAGAGAATTTAGGGTCGTGGACTTGATTACACTAATTGACCAATTAATACCCTTTCGATACCTAATTTTATTCATTTTAAAAAATGTTTTTTTCAGACAACTTGGATTAACTTTAGGCAAATCTGCTAACACGTGAGGTGATTATGCAGATACACAGTCATCAACATAATAATCGACAATCAAAGAAAACATTAATCGCACATCATGGGATAGAAAAAAATTTAACATTAAGGAAGAGGTAAATATTTTTTTTTTTTTTTGGGTAAAGAGGAAGAGGTAAATATTAATCTTAACTAGACTAAAGAAAAGTCGAAATCAACATATCAATATTGTGCATTCAAAGGCATTTGTCCCTAAGGACAATTGAAAACCTAAGGTAAAGCCTTAAAAGCTTAATCAAACTTAAACATAATTCCAAATTGAAAGGTTTCCTATTTTTAGGAGAAAATTACTCCAAAGATTAATTTTAACCTTTTTGAGGAAATTTCTTTTTAAAGATTTTTTTATTTTTCTATTTTTTAAAAAGGGAATTTTCAAATTTTCCAAAAAAAACTGGATTTTTGCAATTTTTTAATTTTTAGTTTTTTAAATTTTTTAATATTTTTTTAAAAAAGGTCGAATTTTTTAATGTTTTCTCAGTTTTTGAATTTTTGGAAAATTGTTTGAATTTTTATTTTTCGAAATTTTTGATTTTTTTAAATTTTTTAATATTTAATATTATATATTCGAGGAAGCGGATTCGGTCCGGAAAAACCCGATCTAATTCCCTTGACCCGACCCAAACCCGGATCCGACCCAGTCGGATAAAAAATGACATTCTTCGTTTTTTTTTTAAAAGAAAAAAATTCTATTTTTTTCTTTCTTTTTCTCTTTTTTGTCTTTTCCCTATTAATGCCTTCATTCATCAAACGTCTCCATCCACCGTCCTGTCCTTCCTTTTGTCTTTTCCCATTTCTTTTCATTACTCCTTTTTTTATTTCTTTTTCTTTTCTTTTCCTTTTACTTTCCTCCCCTTCTTCTCTGGTCTTCTTCCCCACGTGCCTTTTGCACGCCCGAAGCTCCTTCTTCCCCAAAACATGGCCTCACCGAAACTGACCCAAACAACGATATGGCCCGGAACGAACAACGACCCTTCCACCACCGAGCCACCGCCGTCCGCCGGTCGTCCATCCCGACCGGCATTGACCGCCGACGGCCACGAACGATGGCGGCCATTAATTCACTTGCCGGAACGAAGAAAAAATACACCCACTCGACAATACACGATTCTTGGGCGAAAGCCATATAAAAACACCACAAACATGATCAAAACAAGCACGATTCACGAGTAGAGAAGCAAGGATACATCAATCTCAAGTCTAAGCAAGAATTGACTCTCGGCTTTCTATGAGGCATTCCGTCAAACACGTGGCATACGTTATTTGAGGAACAAACAAGAGCACGATGGAATTTCGGACGAGGACCGAGACGCATGACAATGAGCATATAATGATCCAACAACAGCAGAGAGGAGACTCACACGAAACGGGCACAGTGGTCTGGTTCGGCAAACCCGAAACTAGGGGCGGAAATGGGGCACGGTGAGGACCGTCGGTGGTGTTCCCTATCCGGCTCGAGGGCGGCGAATGAAGGGGGAGCTCTATATATCGGACTAGGTCCGGTCGCCTAGCGTTCCTCCAAGCCGAGGTCCTCGGGGACTAGACGTGCCCGAGAGAAGACAAACAAGACTCAAGCTTACGGCTTACCTCGGATGTAGCTCGGGGAAAACAGGGACAGTAGGCTCGAGGGTGCGTCCGGGAGCCGTCGAGCGAGCTTCGGGCGTGGCCGGACGGTCGGAGGACTTCTTTCTCTCCGGCTCTCCCTCTCTCGGTTCCTTTTCCCCTCCCGGTTCTCTCTGTCTCCCTCTCGCTCCTTCTTCTCTGTGTTCTGCCCTCCTCTTCTTCTGCAGGTCCTCCAAGCTCTTCAAGGCCAACGGCAGGCGTGCCTGGCTCCTGCCTTGCCAGCCTGCTGCCCGACCCGCGGATCACGCCGGAGCTGCTCCCCTGATCCTCCTGCTCTCTCTGTCGCTGTGCTGCTGCTGCTCCTCTGCAGGTCTGCGCGCGAAGACCACCAGGGGGAGGAAGACAGCTGGGCGCGGGCCGGGCTGAGTGGAGGAAGGGCCTGGGCCACGCGAGGTGAAAGAAAAGGAAGAGATGGACCGCGCGTGGGGAAAAAGAGAAGGAAAGAGATGGGCCGCGCCCAGGCCCGCCCGGGGAAGAAGAAGGAGAGCGGGCCGGGCTAAGGTCGGATCCGGCCCGACCCGGCCTCTCTCGGTTTTTTAAATAATAATTTTTAAAATTTTTAAAATTAATTAATTATTTTTTCTTTTTTTAGCGACTAATTCCTAACTTTTAATGCTATTAAGTCTTAAGTAAAATGACAAAATTTAGGTGTCAACAATATGTATTTGATTTTTAACATTTTTATATATTTGATTTTTTTAGTATTAATGTCAAAATTTATTTTTTTAAAATTTGCATACAGTATTTTTTCAATTTAAAAAAATAAAAACTAATATTACCATCAAATGGTTTTTCAAATATATTTTCTATCAAATGGTATTTCTCTGAAAATTGTTTCTCAAAGCATAATTTAGCAAACAATTTTTGCATTTACCCAAAGTCCTTTTAAACTAAATTGCTCTGCATCTTTCTAATGGGATTTCAAAATACTAAACTAAACGCACCCTTGGAGAGACCTAAACAAGGGTTGTGGTGGGCTTCAAGTGGTAAAATTAATCTCGAATGCGTCTTGAACTTGTCGGGCGATTGAAGTAAGCACTATCATGCGAATTTTTCGACCGAACTTGTGTCAAAATTGCTAAAAAATAAGAATTGCAATCCATAAAGACCTGAAGCCCCCAAACTGCTTTGTTTATTTTTTTTTCTTCACATAATTGTCTCTTTTCTTTCTTTACTTCGTGTTGTATAATAATGCGGAAACTATCGGCCTTTTAATCAAATAAATGCAAAATCACCAATAAAATAAACAAAGGACAATGAAGAACCCTAGAGATTTTTATGATATGATTTGAATATTGATACCTACTCCACCGGGAGAGTTGGTAACAAATAATCTATTATCAATCGCACAACTGCAGTATTAGCATTTCATTGAGGTTCTCGTGAATAAAAGATCGTGCTTAATTGAGGAAGGCCGTCCAAGTTTTCCTAGGGTTCAGTTAGGGTTTCGGAACGTTCTTAGGAATGGGCAAGACGGTAATTGTGCCAAATTCTAGAGCTTTCTTGGCTTAAATGCAGGTGGGAGGGGGATACGATCTCGTCTATTAGATTGAACATGAATCAACGGTTGTAGTGAGAGAGTCTCTAGTATAAGAAGAGGTGCTCTCTTCTTCATTGTATCCATCTAATCATTTCGGTAACAAAATTCCCTTCTCTCCCATAGCTTCTTTACGTACAATCACAAGTGAGTAATCGATCCTTGGGAAAGGCTTAAATTAGTTGTTCCAATGATTTAGGACACATTGCTCTTTATGCTTCTAATTCGGGCAAAGTGATAAGGGTAAGAAGGTGAAAATTTATACTCATAAAGTCAATTCTGAAGCTGTTGGTCCTTCCAACAATAAAGGAAATTCTGAAGGTGCTGGTCCTTCTAACAATTTAAGTCCTAAGAAAGCATTCTACAAGAAGGATGGTGTTCTTTGCTATAGACACGTAAAGAAACGATGCAATAAATATAATGTTTGGTTGTCCAAGAGAACCAAGAGTGAGCCTAAAGGTAATGATTCTTTGGCATTAGTTTGTGAATCCAATCTATCTGAAACCCCAACCAATTATTGGTGGTTAGATAGTGATGCAACTAATCATATTGTATTTACCATACATGAGTTCATAAATCGAAGGACGCCAAATCAGGATGAATCAAAGCTCACTGTGGGAAACAACATTGGAGTTGACATCGAGTTCGTGGGAGATGTCATTGTGATTTTAAATTATGGTTTTAGGATGATATTGAGAAACACCTCTTACGTACCTTCTTTTAGGCGGAATTTAGTTTATGTGTCTTGTTTGGACATGTTTGGATACTTTTTGAAATAAAGAGCAATAATATTTCCATGTTTTATGATTCAAATCAGATTGGGTGTTGCAACTTATCCAATAGATTATATCGATTGAGTTTATCTCCCAACGACATGTATGTTCTTATTCAGCTGAAAATGTTGTTTCCAAAATGCCTTTATCTAAGGAATAATCTTATGCATTGTGGCATAAACGTTTTGGTCATATCTCTAAAAAAAGAGTAGAAAGGCTTATAGAGGCTAACATCTTGCCTACTATTAAAGGTGATCTAGAGACTTGCGTGGACTGTTGTGGAGGTAAGATGACTAAGATAAAGAATAAATCCGCCATACAAAGTTCTAACTTACTTTGGAGGTTATTCGCACTAATATTAGTGGACCGTACACGGCTATTTTGTGCAGAAAAATTTTATTTCATCACATTTATTGACGACTTTTCCCGATATGGATACTTATACTTGATTAAAGAAAAGTCTCGAGTTTCTTGACAAATTCAAGATTTTTCGGACCTGAAGTGGAGAAACAGTTAGGAAAAGTTATAAAGATTGTCAGATTTGATCGTGGAGGTGAGTTTTTTGGTAGGCACCGTGATGCTGGACAAATTAAAGGGCTGTTTACTAAATACTTAGAGGATTATGGGATAATAGGTCAGTTTACTATGCTCGGAAGTCCTGAACAAAATGGTGTGCCCGAAAGGCGCAATCGTACTCTTATGGACATGATGAGAAGTATGATTAGTATGATCAATTTACCTAATTTTCTATGGGGTGAAGCTTTGAAAACAGCTCTTTATATTCTAAATCGTGTTCCTACTAAAGCGGTTCCATTGACTCATTTTGAGTTATGGACTGGATGTAAGCCTAGCTTAAATCACCTTAAAGTTTGGGGATGTCCTGTAGAGGTAAAGTTATATAATCCGATATTGAGTAAGTTGGATTCCAAAATTACTTGGTGTTACTTCGTATTTTACCTAGATCATTCAAAGGGGTATTGGTTTTATAATCCTAATGGAGGTATAAAAATTGTGGAATTTCAGATTGCAAAATTTCTGGAATTTGATATAGCTGAAAATGACAGTTGCTCACAAACTATTGAAGATGATAGTATAATGGAAATTACTTGGATCACTTTGTCTCATCATGTGCGAGACAATTATGGAGCCTCACGCATTACAAACCGAGCCTGTTGTGGCCCAAGATCCTATTGTTGAGACATATCTTGATGAAATTCCACAAGCCCCTCAAATTCATAATGAGGGTGAAGTAACTCTACTCAGAAGATCGACTAAGGAAAGACGTTCAGCCATACCACCAGACTATCTTGTCTACTTGGGAGAGCATGATTATGATATTGGCTGTGTTGTCGATTCGGTAACTTATACAGATGTCATCTCATGTCCTCAATCAGATTTGTGGCTAGATGCGATGAAAGGTGAGATGCAATCTATGAAATACAATAGTGTTTGGGAGCTTGTTGAATTGCTTGAAGATTGTAAACTTATTGGTTGCAAATGGGTATTCAAGACTAAAAATGATTCCAAAGGGAAGATTGAAAAGTTTAAAGCCAAACGGTTGCTAAGGGTTTCACTTAAAAAGAAAGAATAGATTATGAAGCAACATTTTCTCCAATTTCTTCTAAAGATACCTTTAGAGTGATCTTGGCATTGGTAGTTCATTTTGATATGGAGCTACACCGGATGGATGTTAAGACTGCTTTTTTTAAATGGAGACCTTAACGAGGAAGTTTATATGGTGCAGCTCGAAGATTTTGCAGTAGAATGCTCAAGTAAGTTTGTTTGTAGATTGAAAAATTCTATTTATGGCCTTAAACAAGCTTCTAGACAAAGGGTATTTAAAGTTTCATAGTGTTGTCACTTTATTCGGATTTATTGAGAACAAAGTAAATCAGTATATATACACCAAGGTCGTGGGAAGAAATATATTTTTCTCATATTTTATGTGGATGATATCTTGCTTGCTAGTAGTGACATTGGTTTATAGCATGAGACAAAGCGGATGTTATCAAAAAATTTTAACATGAAAGACCTTGGTGAGGCGTCTTTTGTTCTTGGCATTGAGATCCATAGGGATCGCTCTCGTCACTTATTGGGTTTGTCTCGAGGGCATATATTGATCGCATTTTAGAAAAATTCAATGTGCGGGGACTGCAAACTAGGAATTGCTTCTATTGTTAAGGGTGATAAATTGAGTCTTTCATAATGCCCTAATTCAAATTTTGAGAAAGCTCAAATGAAGAATATACCTTATGCTAGTGTGCTTGAAAGTATCATGTATGCTCAATTTTGCATTAGACTAGATATTGCTTTTGCAACAAGGCTTCTAGGTAGATATCAGTCAAATCCAGGAAGCGATCACTAGATTGCCGCCAAGAAGGTTTTAAGGTACTTAAAGAGAACAAGAGATTATATGCTGATTTATAGACATGTTCTAGACTTGCAACTAGCAGGGTATTCCGATGCAGATTTTGCTAGTTGTCAAGATGATAAGAAGTCAATGATAGGATACATATTTATGTTGGCAGGAGGTGCAGTGTCATGGAAGAGTGAGAAACAGAAATCCATATCTTCTTCTACCATGCAAGCGGAGTTTGTAGCATAATTTTTAGCTGCTACTCAAGCTATTTGGCTTCAAAACCTCATTAAGGAGTTATCGGTTTATGATTTTGTGGATAGGCCCATACGGTTGCATAGTGACAATAACTCTGCAGTGTTATTTATTAAGAACAACAGAAGTCTCAAGGGGTTTAAACACATGGAGGTCAAGTTTTTGACCATAAAAGAATCAGTGCAGAATGGTGATGTTGTAGTAGATCATATTCCTACGGATGATATGGTTGCGAGATCCATTAACTAAAGGCCTACGCTCGTGTGTATTTGAGCGACATGTCATTAGCATGAGTCTAAAAGCATCTTGGGGATTTTGTTATTTAGTGGGAGCTGTGTTTTATTTTTATTTTTTAATAAAGTTTACATTTGTTTTCGTTACAATTTAGTAACATTTTGATATATATGTCAACTTTTGAATTTAATAAAATATTTTGAATGGATTCTTATTATGTCGAATATATATATTGTTAAAAGTCTCAAGGTATTGCTTAAATTTTAAGTGAATGTTATGGGCATCCAGTTATTAGCCTTGTGCATATATTTTGTTATATATAAAGAAATATTAATCGTAAGGACAAGACATATGTGGGTTCATTAGAACCATAAAGATATTCTCTAGTGGCACAAAATTTTTGTGACGCTTAAGGTAAGAGAATGGTGACTGATAAATGAGATTTCTCTATGAGAGATGTTATCTATTTGCCACACTACCATATTGAATCCATATCAATAAAGTTGAAAACACTTGTGACCATGACGATCAAGGAAGCCTAAATTGAAGCCTTAATTCACAATTACATAGAATTTATAATTAACATTGAATGCGGAAGAGGAAACAATAATGGCATGAAAGTTAACCTGTCAAATCTAATGCTAATAAAAGAAAGTAGGGTTACTTAGTTGCAAGAGAGCCTAAATTAGCACGAAAGTAGACATAATTAGCATGGAAGTGGCAGATATGTCATACTTGGATAAGAGGCCACCAATATAGTTAAAGGCACGAAAGAGTAGGTGCATCAATCAAGCGTGGGCAATTGCTTCGATATCCATAGGAAACTCCTTTTCCATGATGCACAACGTCAAAAGCTATGGAGCGAAGTATTCAAACTATGCCAAATGCATTTCTTCAAATTCGAAGGGAATGAACTGAAAACAACTTTTCAATTGATCCATCATCCTCGAAAGCAGCCGCAATTTACTTGATGCACTTGTCCAACACATACTTGGTTTTCTTCCATGCTATGAGAACAAAAGCACTATTGAGCTATGAGAACAAAAGCACTATTGAGAAGGTCGGAGTACTTGTGGGCGTCCATTCCTAATCTTGACTTAAATTATTAGAGTTCTTTATTTGTAGGGCTTTGTAGAGAGGACATTGTTGTTTAGTGATTCATAAATCTCTCTCTTGTGTTTTGTTAATCAAGAGGTATCTCGTGTAAATGCTTGGATTACCACTATGAACCTTGTGTTTGTGGTAGTCCAAGAATTTGCCAAAATAGAGCTTCGTACATTTTTGTTAATCCATGAACAAAGAATCTATATAGACACATAGATCCATAGATCTATATATCTCGATTAGAAAATAATAAGAGCAAGAAAAAAATGGAATTGATTGATATATTTCTCGAAACAAACAAAAAGAAACGAATGATGAAGCATAAATCATGGATCAACTAAGCCCTCTCAAGGGCTTGCTTAGGAATAAGAAAGAGGAATCTCATGTAACTGCTATTAAATAAGGTTTGATGTTTTTCATAGGGATTCCATAAGTATTCCAAAAAATAGAAAGTTCAAAACAATTGGAATTTTTTTTGGAGATCCCATTTCATATGATGGGAGTTGCTAGTGTATTGAGCGAAGCTCTACTATGCACTATTTATGGTGTCAAGTAGAAGTGCGGTGATTATGTAACCGAGGTATCATAACAGACCAATAGACTTGAATCTTGTTTCTACATGATGAAAATGAAGTATGTGTTGGACAGTGCATCAAGTAAATTGTGGCTGCTTTCGAGGATGATGGATCAATTGACAAGTTGTTTTCAGTTCATTCCCTTCGTAATTTGAAGAAATGCATCTAGCAAAGTTTGAATATTTCTGCTCCATAGCTTTTGACGTTGTGCATCATGGAAAAGGAGTTTCCTATGGATATTAGAAGCAATTGCCCACCGTTGATTGATGCACCTACTCTTTCGTGCCTTTAACTATATTTGTGGCCTATTATCCAAGTATGACATATCTGCCACTTCCATGCTAATTTTGTGTGCTTTCATGCTAATTTAGGCTCTCTTGCAACTAAGCAACCCTACTTTCTTTTATTAGCATTAGATTTGACAGGTTAACTTTCATGCCATTATTGTTTCCTCTTACTACATTCAGTGTTAATCATAAATTCTGTGTAATTGTGAATTAAGGCTTCAATTTAGGCTTTCTTGATCGTCATGGTCACAAGTGCTTTCAACTTTATTGATATGGATTCAATATGGTAGTGTGGCAAATAGATAACATCTCTCATAGAGAGATCCCATTTATCAGTCACCATTCTCTTACTTTAGGCATCACAAAAATTTTGTGCCACTAGATAATGTCTTTATGGTTCCAATGAACCAACATGTCTTGTCCTTACGCTTAACCTTTTTTTTTTTTTTTTATGTATACAAGACATATGCACAACGCTAATAATTGGATGCCCCTATCCTTCACTCAAGGTTTAAGTAATACATTGAGACTTTTAACAATATATATATATATATATATATATATATATATTCGACATAATAAGAATCCATTCAAAATATTTTATTGAATGCAAAAATTGACATATATATCAAAGTGTTACTAAATTGTAATGAAAACATATGTAAACTTTATTCAAGAAAAATAAAACACAGCTCCCACTAAATAATCGTTGGAGAAATCTTTCCGTAATATTTTGAAGCCGACAAAACGTTTCTTTCGGTCTAAAGTCCGGATGTTCGGAGACCGTCGTTTAAAGTCCGAAGACTTTGTTCTCTCAAGACTCAAGACTCAAGACTCAAGACCCAAGACTTAAAGACTTAAGACTCGGGACTCAAGACTTAAGTCTATTCTCACCGACGTCTTTCTAATCCAAAGTGACGAAGGAAAATCCAAAGCCGAGGTTTATGGTTGAGGATTCAGCTTTATCCTCGGAATAGATTCTTTAGTTGGATAATTATTTCGGATTCTTATCTAAGATTGATTGAAGATCCGATGGTCGACGAAATAATCTTGGAATATTCTATTCATGGAAACCGAGATCCCGATTGTATGGGCGAACAGATTGATGGGCTATCATCGATTCCTTAAATAGCTCGGATGATCTTCTTGATTGATTCCGTCCAACGGGTAGATTGGAGGAATTCCTTTGGTAAGTGCCAACGGCTATGATAGCATGAAGGAGTATAAAAGGAAGACGTCTAGCTGTCTTAAGTGTGTGATCGATAGAAAATTCCAGTCCGAAGATCCTTGATTGTTAGTCGAGGGCGAGCGAAATTGTACACGAGAGAGTGTTTATACTTTGTGACGCCTTGAGTGAGTGTGGTAGATCATCTACACCTAGAAACCAAGGAAGATCAATATTGTAACATCTCTTTGATCATAGTGGAATCCAGCCAATCACTGTCGGTGCGTAAGAGTGGACGTAGGCTTGAATCAAGCCGAACCACTATAAACAGAGCGTTCAATTCTCTCTTTCCCTTACTCGTCTTGCGATTGAATTTTTAACTATTGCAATTCTCTAATTGTTTAAATATCGTGCAAGTTACGAGAAAATCTTTTTATATACCTATTCACCCCCTCTAGGTACTCGTACTAGCTATTTCAATTGGTATCGAGCTCGTGTTCTCACTCGTTTGAAGTGTCTTACTTGAGTAAAAGATCCATGGCTAGTATGCTAGCACCAGGGCGATGGAGGGCAAAGCAATACCAGACCTCCCTACTTCGATGGAAAGGATTACAACATCCGGAAAAACAAGATGAAAGCTTTCCTACGATCAAAGGATCCTCCGGAATGGGACGTTGTGGAAAGAGGAATCACTCCGCCGCTGCATCAATCTACGAAAGAGGGAAAGAAACTGTTGAAGCCAGCGGAATGTCTCAAGAAGAATTAAACAAGAGACAAGCACTCGATGCGAAAGCGATTTATTCTTTATATTGTGCTTTATCACCAACCGAATATAATGAATATCTTCTTGTGTTAAAGAAAAGAAGTCCGGGACAGTTACATATCACTTATGAAGGGACAGTCGAGTGAAGGAGACCAGAATTAACATTCTTCTTGGTCAATATGAATCCTTCAAAATGAAATCGGGAGAATCTATAACCGACATGTTTAGTCGTTTTACAGATATTGTCAATGGTCTTGAGAACCAAGGACAAAAATTTCTGATCCCATGAAGGTGAACAAGCTTCGCGTGGACTCTCCAAGGATTGGAATCATATAAAGACTTCAATAAGAGAGACGCAAAGAATCATGCCATTATCTCGTAGACGAACCGATTGGAACTCTTCGTCTTACGAAGTAGAACGAATTAATGAAGATGAAGATCCAAGAGGTAAGAAATCTATTGCACTAAAATCAAATGATGATTCGATGATGCAGATTCGAAGATGATATGGATGATGAGGAGCTCGCCCTCATGATAAGAAGATTCAGAAAACTGAATAGAAAAGGCAGAAGGTTCATTCCAAAGAAACAGAGTTTTCGAGAGACAGCAGACCAAGTCTCGTTGATGATGTGGAACCAAACAAAGATGTAGTTTGCTTCGAATGTAAAAAGAAGGGACACATTAGACCCAACTCGTCCTCTTCGAAAAAGAAAAGAGGAAAAGCCGAGAAGTCTCGAAAAGCTCTCAAAGCCGAGACCCGGAGCGATACGAGTGTGAAGAGAGTGATGAGGAATATGCCAACCCGTGTCTAATGGCACAATCGACTCGAGACTCTAGATCGACTGGATCGACTGCACAGTGAATTTGAGGTAAGTGATTATAAAATCCCTGTTAAAGTCTCTAAATATATTGATGAGTTATGTTTCAGTCTTAAGACTTCTCTTAAAAAGATTTGAACTTAAAAAGGAAAACTCGGTTTTAAAACAAAAGGAAAACACTTTGGAAGAAAAGGTAAAAAATTTAGACTTGAATGTTTCTACTCTTAAAGAGAGTGAAGACAATCTTTCAAAAGAAAATGCTTTCTTAAAAACTGATTTATCAAATATTTCAAAGAAATTTTCAATAGGGTCTGAAAAACTTGAAAAAGTTCTTTCAATCCAAAGACCTTACTTCAATAAGTCAGGTCTAGGTATGACAGCTGAAACAATCCCTTTGATTGATTTTCCGAAAGTAAAAGAAAGAATTAAGAAAAGACCATCGAGAGAGGCTTATAAAAATCATTTTAAAAGAATTTTTGTAAAGCCCGTAGGTCGAAATGCTTTAAGGTGTTCCAAGTGTAATTGTCGGATCATTTTGAAAAAGAGTGTCCTATGGTTTGGAGGCCTCGTTAAAAGAGTATGGCCCAATAATGCTCATCCTACTAACACCAAAGGACCCAAGAAAATTTGGGTACCAAAGAAAGCTTGAGACTCTCTTTTGAATGCGGGTCTCTCAAAAAGAAGGTAAAGTGGTATCTTGACAAAGTGGATGCTCAAGACACATGACAGAGACTCAAATTGTTTCATAAAGCTTATTCAAGTAAATGGTGGAAAAGTTTCATTCGGAGGAAATAGCAAAGGAAGTATTGTGGGATTCTAAGCGTGAAAATTGGAAATCTCACAATAAGCAATGTCTCTCTAGTGGAAGGACTCAACTACAATCTACTCAGTATTAGCCAACTGTGTGATACTGGTTACAAGATCTCTTTTCAAGAAGGCATATGTTCTGGAATTAGCAAAGATTCAACTCAGTCTTTCATGGGTCGAAGGCATGGAAACATCTATCTCCTTGATGTAAAGCCAAATGAAGAACAATGCTTAATCTCAATTCAAGATGAAGCAGTTCTATGGCACGTAAAACTTGGCCATATCAACAAGAAGCAATTAGCCAAAATCTCTTTAAAGCAGCTTGTTTGAGGTCTACCTAAATTGCCTTACCGAAAGTCGATTTATGCACTCCATGCATTCTGGGAAAGCGAGGTAAGAAATTCATTTAAGCAAATAAATCATGTATCAACTAATCATGTACTTTAGTTGCTTCATATGGATCTCTTCGGACCAACAAGAACCCAGAGCATTGGAGGTAAGAAATATTGTCTAGTAATTGTAGATGATTACTCTCGCTTTACTGGGTATATTTTCTTGCAAATAAATCAGAAACCTTTTCGTACTTTGAAAAGTTTGCTAAAAAGGTTCAAAATGAAAAAGGATGTGCTATTTCAAGTATAAGAACTGATCATGGAAGTGAATTTGAAAATCAAGATTTTACGAGATTACGTGATAAATCTGGTGTTAATCACATGTTTTCCTCTCCGTATACTCAGAGCAAAATGGAGTTGTGGAAAGAAAGAATAGATCTCTTCAAGAAATGGCTAGAACACTTTTAATTGAAAGTAAAATTTCTTCACGATTTTGGGCTGAAGCTGTTTCAACTGCTTGCTATATCATAAATAGAGTCTTTCTAAGACCTATTCTTGAGAAAACCCCTATGAATTGTTCAAAGGTAAGAAGCCTATTGTTTCATACTTTCATGTATTTGGTTGCAAATGCTTTATTTTGAAAAATGCAAATGATCGAGTGGGTAAGTTCGAAGAAAGATCGATGAAGGTATCTTCCTTGGATATTCTACATCAAGCAAAGCCTACGAGTCTACAACAAGAAAAGCCGACCGTGGAAGAATCAATGAATGTCAAATTCCAAGACTCAGTGCAAGACGAATCCAGCAAGACTCAGTACGAAGAGACTGAACCCGCTCTAGACCTTCAAATGTCTACATCTCAAGAACCATCTCAGAGTCTGGAAGTCCATCATCAAGACGCTCATGGAGAATCAAATAAAGAAAGAGATCATCAACCTGGCAAATCAACTAGTAACTGGAAGCACAAACCAGTCATCCCAAAGATCTTATTATTGGAGAACTTAATGAAGGAATCCGTACCAGATCAAAAGGCATGAAGAATCTAGTCTTTGTGGCTCTCATCTCGAAATTGAACCAAAAAGCATAGAAGAAGCTTTATCCGATGAAAGCTGGATCGGAGCTAAGCAAGAAGAGCTCAGACAATTCAACATCAATGATGTCCGGGAATTGACATCTAAACCAAAAGGTAAAACGTTATTGGAACCAAATGGGTTTTCGGGAACAAGATGGATGAAAAAGGAAAAGTCGTACGAAACAAAGCAAGACTCGTGGCCAAAGGCTATACGCAAG
>CM024624.1:58759426-58836605 GCA_014182585.1 Eucalyptus coolabah
TCTCTCTATTAATTTTGCTATTTCACCTAATTGTCTCCTCTCTTTTTTCCGCACTCTTACGGCCCATTTATATTTCATGAGAAAATGACGATTGATCGGACTGGCAAAATAAGGGGTAAACAACCGGTCCTCTTTGATGGGAGCTTCAACAGGGTTCCATTCAAAGATAAAAGAACACCTGAATTTTTTTCGATCAACGGGCGAGGATCGTATGAAGGCCAAGAGTGAGGAAAAAGGTCGGATGTTTCTTTTCTATATTTTCCCTTTTCTTAATAGAACTAAAACTAACTAAGCGTAAGGGACGCATACCTTGTGATGGTTTTGAGATAGCCTTACTGTGTAAAAATGGTTTTGACCGAAGAACGACAGCCGTACCATGTAAAAATGGTATTCACACATCAATGATTAAGATTAACCTATCTCATTCAGGTTCAGTGAATAGAAAATGCTTTATCAAATAAACAAATCTACTCAATTTTAGAATTACCAATAAAAATCGGTTACTCTTAGGATCACTCTAAGGATCTATTTGTTTCATCTAAAATGAATGATTTACTAAAAATAATCATTTGTCTCACCTATAAAAATAAATGAATGAAAAATGTTTTGTGTCGTTTACTAAAATGTTTTAGCATAGATTGTTATTGATGATGAACACATATTCCGTTTACTAATTATTTCAAAATGATACAAGTTATTATTAAGAAAATGGTTTTAAAATCAATAATTTTTCACAAAACAAACAAAGCCTAAAAGTGAAATCAATTTAACATTAAAGTATTTCAAATTATCCAAATTTGTGTAACAAGTTGAACTAAATGGGATTTAGCCTTTGTTATTCAAATGATCGTCGCTCGTGTATCTCAACTAAAAACATGTCAAAATCACTTTCAAACCATCCCAAATTGGAAACCTGTCAAGGCTTAATCCCCAATACTTCAGATTTTTTTCTCTAATATCACTTCATATGTGGTGATTCTTGAGTTTCTTGTTATCCCGACGAGTGTCCCTAACGATCATCGGGTGCAAATCCCTACCCCTTGATGATCGTCAACTTCAAGGAAAAAAAAAAAAAAAAAAAAAAAAGGAAAATCTCGCCTATTAATTGGAAAGTCGTTAAATTTTGATGTGCATGAGTTATAAAAAAATGCAATGAGTTATCGGGTATGTCGGAAAATTACCAAAAAATCATAACCCTATTATAATTATGTTAATTCAGTTCCAAATCTTCTTATTCTTTTTTTAATCAATTTAGTTCTAAAGCTTTTATATTACGTTGTGAAAATGGTCGTGACCTAAGAACAACTGCCTTATAATATAAAATGGCCTATAACCAAAGCAAAGGTCTTACTTTATAAAAATTGTCTTTGACTGAAGAAAAGGTCTTACAAGGTAGAAATGGTCCTGACCAAGGAGAGACAATTTGGATCGCAACCAGCAAGCTAGTTGTATAATAGCTATGCCAAAGGATGAAGAAAACCACTCCACTTGCGGGGTTGATCGAGAAACCACCCCATTTAGGGGTTGAAGGGGATACTGCGACATTTGGGAAGTTCCTGTATCCTTTAGAGAGAATGCTTGAGATTTTGATGCAACATTTTAAAGTTCTGCACTTAAGGATTTGGGGATTACCTAAGGTTTTGACTCAGGTTTCAGAAATGCCTAAGGTTTTTCACTCAACATTTGGAATGCCTAAAACTTTTTATCAGGGTTGGGAATGCCTAGGGTTTTAGCTTAGGGTTTAGAATACCTAGATTTTTCACTTAGGTTTTGGAATAGCTAAGATTTTTCACTCAACGTTACTTATATGATATCCCAAAATTTGGCCATTTTTGGAAATATATAAAATAATTAGTTCACCAATGCACTAATGATTAATTTACCATAAACTGATTACTTATAAATTAACTAATCTATTGGGTGATGCCATAAAAGGGTTAAAGCGCCAAAATTCAAAGAATTCAATCGAGGTTGACCGCTCAATCATAAGGATCAACAAGGGTCAATACTACGCTATCATAAGTCAATTAATGAATGAATATAAATCAGTTCGATGGACGATAAACCAATTTCCTAGGACTACGTTAGTTCGCAGTGATTTTGCATGATTATTATACTTACATCGAACAAAGATATACCGATTTCCTATTAATTTTGTATTCGTCACGACCTACCCCTCGGGGAGGGAATAGGTTTAGGTGTATTGCCTAAAGGACAGGCCTAAGGCTCATAATTAAGACGAGAGCATACCTCGTGACATTAAGGTATTTTTATGAATTTTGCAAAAAGGAGTCACCACTAACCTATTAGGGTTGACTAGAAACCAAGTGAGGCATGAGAGTATATCTCACTTTCTACGCAACTAAAGAATCTAGGGTTGAAAGACTTAATTATACTAATTAACCAATTAGTGCCCTTTTTAGTACCTAATCTTATTCATTTTAAAATTAAAAAAATGTTTTTGTCAAGCAATTTAGATTGATTTTATACATATCCACTAATAGGTGAAATGATCATACGGGTGCACAATCATTAAAATAACAATTAGCAACCAAGGAAATCGATTAAATAAATTGCATGAAAGAGCAAAAATTTAACATTAAAGAAAAGATAAATACTAATCCTAACTAGATTAAAGAGAAGCCAAAATTGACATATCAATATTGTGCATTCAAAGGCATTTGTCCTAAGGACAATTGAAACCTTAAGTAAAGCCCTAAAGGCTTGATCAAACTTAAACATAATTCCAAATTGAAAGATTTCCTATTTTTAGGAGAAAATTAATCCAAAGATTAATTTTAAATTTTTGAGCAAATTTTAATTTTTAATTTTTCAATATTTTTTTATATTTTTCTTTTTTTTAAAAAAGGAGTTTTCAAATTTTCCAAAAAAAAAAAAAAAAACTGGATTTTCGCATTTTTTAATTTTTTAAATTTTTTTAATTAAATTTTTATTTTAAAAGGTCGAATTTTTTTTTAATGTTTTCTATTTTTGAATTTTCGCAAAATTTTTTTGAATTTTTATTATTTGAATATTTTTGATTTTTTGAAAATTTTGAATTTTTAATATTTAATATTTAATATTATTATATTCGGAAAAAGGGTTCGGACCGGGTAGGACCGATCCGACCCGCTGATCCGATCCGAACGCAGGTCCGACCCACGTCGGATAAAAAAAAAAAAAAAATATGTTTTCTTAGTTTTAGTTTTTTTTAATATATATTTTTTCTCTTTTTTGTCTTTTTGCCATTTTGTCTTTTTCTGCTGCTCCATCTCATTCTTCGCACAACACCCTCTCCCACATCTTTTCCTCCTTTTGTCCATTTTATTTCTTTTCATTATGCCTTTTTTCATTTCTTTTTCTTTTCTTTTTATTTTGTTCTCTCTCCTCCTTGCTCCCTTTCTCTTTCTCGAAGGTCGTCTTCTCCTTCCTCGCGATGCTCTTCCCTCCGAAGCCACGCCTGTAACTTTTTCCAGAACAAGGGAAACTCGACGCAATGTCTCTCCGGCCGTCGTCCATCGCTGCCACAGAAACACATCCACCCGCCGGTCGGCCATTTCAACCATCACCAACCCCCGCCGGCCACCTATTCCGGTAACCCCCCAAAATTTCGCGACAACCCATACTGAAACGACATTTTTTTTTTAAAGAAAAAAAAACCCAGTGAACAACAAGCAAGAATAGTAAGAACAGTCTAACTAACACGGCCTCGAACCGCTAGAATGCCGTGAGGGATGGGTTTCCGACAGGGAGCTTTCCGGCGCGAAAAAGACTTGAGCGGGATTTTTCCATCAAGTTGCGTAGAAACACAGAGAAAATACTAATATTAAACCAAATCCAACCAATACAGGACAAAATGTGAATTGATCTGTCTTATTTTGCGACGATTCACTCGTACTCAAGCTCGGTGTTCCTAATTTTTTTTTTTTTTGTCGTTCGAGCAAAAAGTCGAGCAGTTGGTACGCGTTCATGAACTCGAGTTCTGGGTTCAAAACGGAAGCATTCCTCAACCTAACCGGACGCATTCCTCAACCTAAGCACGATGCATTAGCCTCAAAACATCATGAATCGTCCTAAACTCGTTTTGTCTTGTCGAGATTTTGGTCAAAAAGTTCTAACGGTTCAAGCAAGTTCCGACGGGAGGGGTGCTCCTACCTGACTTAATGGAAAAGGATTGCGGTGGACGGCAGCTCTCGGGTGGACGACTGACGACGGCGAAGCTTTCCTTCGAGCTCCCTCTTTCCCTTCGGCTCGTCCTCTTCTTCTCTCTTGCTTTCTCTCGACCAAAAAACCAGCCGAGAACCCCCCAAAGAACCCTCCTCTGCAAATGAGCGAGACCCTCACTTTTAAGGGTGACCAGCTGGCGCGCGTGGCCTCTGCCACTGCCAGCTTGCCGGCCGGACTGATCCCGACCCGCAGATCACGCCGCCATCTGCCCTCGCGATTTCCTGCTCCTCTGGCTTGTACAATTCTCCTCCTTTCTGCAGAATGAGTGAAGGACAAAGAGAGAGGGGAAAAGAAGGTTGGGCTCATCTTGGGCAAAAATAAAAGAAAAGTGGGCCGGCCCAGGCGAAGAGAAAGAAAAAGGGAAAGAGAGGGGTCGGGCTGACCTACCCCGGCCCGGTCTCATTTATCCATTTTCCTTTCTTTTTCCTTTCTCTTTTTTTTTTTTTTTAATTAATTTCCTTTGATAATTTTTAAATTTTTTATGGCGAATTTTTTTTTGGAAAAAATTAAGAAAAGGCCATTCAATATGTGGTGCAATAATGAAAACACAATGCATTTTAATGAATTTTCTTTTTACTTTTCTTTCTTCTTCTTTTTTTCTTCTCTTTTTTTGGCGACTAATTCCTAAATTTTAATGCTATTAAGTCTTAAGTAAAATGACGAAATTTAGATGTCAACATACTCAGAGTACATAATTGAACCGTCATGATTACATGATAATCGATGGTCATTCATAATTCGAAAAGGCACAAACATAACTTGAAGATTATCGGCCACGAGTCAACCGCATGAAATCCCTAAAAATCACCTCATAGTTTACATCATATTAAAATTGCATTTGATTGATTTTAATCCTAAAATTTAATTCGATAAATCGAACTTCTGAGGATATCAAGACTAATTTATTGGATATCGCCATATTGTCCATCAAATCATCGACAAGTTTAAAATTTTTGGAAAATGGTTAATCGATCAAGAATTTGACATTAGAAAGACAAGCCAGGCCAAAGGAATTTGACTATTGGGGCCTCACGCCCATATGAGTTGATTAAGGAGGCCCAAGTAGGCCAAGCCGAGCTCTTTTCAAACCCATTTAACCAAGCAAGCCTAATGGCAAAGTTGTAAATCCTGGCCAAAAAGCTTGGTTTTTAAGAAATTGAAAACGAATAGGAAATGATGGGACAAAATGCTCTTTTTAGGGGATATTAGTTATTAGTTGGGGTTCATGATGAGATTTTGAGAAAATCCTAAAGAAAATCTCTCTCTCTCTCTCTCTCTCTCTCTCTCAACCCCCATGCCTTTCGACTCACCCTCCCCATTCTCTTTCATTTTCATCTTCTTCATCTCCTTGTTGTCTTCTTCTTCTTCTTCTTCCCATTTTCATTACCAAGCTCTTAAACATCTTCTTCACTTCATCGTGCTAGAAAAAGAATTTGAATTGATCTATTGATTGATTCCCGAGCCAGATTCCAATCTCGTCATTAATACAGTAAATCGTAGATTTGAAATATTTTAGGGATATAATATTGTATATATTTTCTTCTGATTCTTCTGATTTTATTTCTTGTAATATAAAAATACAAACGCATACTTGTATATTGAATATGACAAGAAATACAAAATGGCTTTTCTCCATTGTTCTACATTTTTTTTCATGGTATCAGAGTGGTGTTTCTCATCCACCTTCCGCAATTTTTTTCGTTCTTCCTGGATTGCCTTCCACCATTTTCTGTTTTGTTACTACAAACCACTACCTGCAGAACAAAATCAGCACATCAGAGAGAAATTCAGTCTTTCATTTGTTTTTTTCGTTCAATATGCAAAACCCAAGTAGCGAAATTCAAGACCCGATCCTACCTACAATGTATGAATCATCCGATCAAATCTTGGAACAAGTTGAGCAGGTTGCTCAACATCCATCTACTCTTGTTACGAACCAATTCTCTACTCCAATTCAATGGCCATATGCACCATGGATTCCTATCTAGGGCCCATGGGTTGCCGAACCCAATCAATGGGCCTCTGGGTCTCGTCAACAATGGGTAAACTACACCCCACAGCACCCGAGCACAGATCCAGACCGGACTTCTCCGGGTCACTGACCCGAATTGAACTCGGGTGGGTCGAGAGCAAATCCCTACCCGGGTTTTCTCTCGTTTATAACTCATATAATATTTCACTTTAGGCGCATTTCTATTTTAATTTATTTAGAGTTATGAATTTTAATACAAAAACCAAAAAATGTCATGCATTAGTGGCATCATCATATGCCATGTCATGTAGAGTAATCGCATCATCATATGTTACGTCATACGTTTAATTTCATCATATGCCATATCATGTAAAGTAGCCGCATCATTGTATATCATGTCATACAGTTTAATTGCATCACCATACGTCATGTGGTTTAGATTATGTTATTAATGTTAATATGTCATGTGTGTATATATATACATGTCATTTAGTAATTACATATTTAGGGACATTTAATGAGAACCTAATTTATATTAGAAATTAGACTAATTAGTTATAATTGGACAATTCTTCCATAAATAGAAAATTTAAAAACTTATCAAAACAAGTGTTTTGTTGAGTAGGTGAAGTCCTTGTGGGCTTCCTAATTTCATGTTCAATGGGTTCAATGAGTCAAATTCCTTTTCTTGCAATATAAAGTTCATTTTCTTACAATACGTGGAGAGGGTATTGTTATGTTGTGATTTATCCTATGAAATCTTTCTTTCTTATGTTTTGCCGATCAAGAGACATTTCCCATTTACAAAACTTTGCAATGGATCAATAGACATCTTCCATATACATAAACTTTGCCATAAATCGCTAGGTTCAAACTCTTGACCCTTTATTCACCAACTAATCCAAATATTGAAGTAACCCTTTATCCATTGATTTGGGTATAGTATTATGGTACCTTCATGTGTGTTTAAAAGCAACACCCGACTAATCCGAATATTAGTAGGGTACCTTTATATGTGTTTAGGAGCAAAACCTTAACATAGTTCTAAAAATGGAGGGCATTGTTATGCTTCCTCCTTTCATTTGTCTTCCAAAGCTATAGAGCTTCTCTGTTAGGAAACTCACTTTATGGATAATGAGGAACTCACTTTTATGGATAATGGTCAATCGGAATTTCAATTCCTATTCCGATTCATTTCCTTTTATGGATAATGGGTCAATCGGAATTTCAGTTCCTATTCCGATTCATTTCTAACTCTTTCGAATTGCTGACATCTCAAATTATTTCTACCCTAAAGTTATTGACATTGTTTATCATGCAAAGGCAATTGCCTACAAATGTCAGAAGCATCTGCTTCGTGCACTTAATCTTGAGCTCTTTAACTAAAGTGATGGGCACTTGTTTGAGTATGTAATATGTGATGCTTCTATCACGGGCTGATCATTTAGGATTCCACCTTCCGCAATTTTTTTCCTTCTTCCTAGATTGCCTTCGAACATTTTCTATTTTGTTGCTACAAACCACTACCTGCAGAACAAAATCAGCACATCAGAGAGGAATTCAGTCTTTCACTTGTTTTTTTCGTTCAATATGCGGAACTCAAGTAGCGAAATTCAGGACCCAATCCGACCTACAATGGAGGATTCATCCGATCGAATCTTGGAACAAGTCAAGCAGGTTGCTCAACATCCATCAACTCCAGTTACGAACCAATTCTCTACTCAAGTTCAATGGCCATATGCACCATGGATTCTCGTCCAGGGCCCATGGGCTGTCGAACCCAATCAATGGGCCTCTAGGTCCCGTCAACAATAGGTGAACTATAGCCCCATGGCACCCGAGCGAAGATCCAAACCGGACTTCTCCGGGTCACAGACTTGACTTGAACTTAGGTGGGCCGGGAGCAAATCCCTACCCGAGTTTCCCACCCGAGTTCTCACTCATTTCTAACTTAGATAATATTTCACTTTAGGCGTAAAAAATTAAAAAAAAAAAAATTCACTTTAGGCGCATTTCTATTTTAATTTATTTAGAGTTAAGAATTTTAATACAAAAACCAAAAAAATGTCATATGCATTAGTGGCATCATCATATGCAATGTCATGTAGAGTAGCCGCATCATCGTATGTCATGTCATATAGTTCAATTTCATCATATGCCATATCATGTAGAGTAGCCGCATCATTGTATATTATGTCATACAGTTTAATTGCATCATCATGCCACGCCATGTTATATGTCATGTCATATATTAATGTTAATATGTCATATATATACACACGTCATTTAGTGATTACATATTTAGGGACATTCAATGAGAATTGCAATTTATATTACAAATTAGACCAATTAGTTATAATTGGACAATTCTTCCACAAATAGAAAATCTTAAAAAATTATCAAAACAAGTGTTTTGTCAAGTAGGTGAAGTGCTTGTGGGCTTCCCAATCTCATTTTTGATGGGTTTGATGAGTCAAATTCTTTTTCTTGCAATATAATGTTCCTTTTCTCACAATATGTGGAGAGGGTGTTGTTATGTCATGATTTATTCTATATAATCTTTATTTCTTATATTTTGCTGATCAAGAGACATCTTCTGTATACATAAACTTTGCGATGGATCAAGTGACATCTTCCATATACATAAACTTTGCCATAAATCGCTAGGTTCATGTGGAGAGGGTATTGATATGTCGTGATTTATCCTATGAAATCTTTCTTTCTTATATTTTGCGGATCAAGAGACATCTTCCATATACATAAACTTTGTGATAGATCAAGAGACATCTTCCATATACATAAACTTTGCAATGAAACAAGTGACATCTTCCATATACATAAACTTTGCCATAAATCGCTAGGTTTAAACTCACTCTTTATTCACCAACTAATCCAAATATTGAAGTGACCCTATATTGAAGTGACCATTTATTCGCTGTCCAAGTATAGTATTACGGTACCTTGATGCGTGTTTAGGAGCAACACCCAACTAATCCGAATATCAAAGTATTAGGGTACCTTCATTCGTGTTTAGAAGCGAAACCTTGACAGAGTCCTATTAGGATACCTTCATGCGTGTTTAGGAGAATACTCGACTAATCCAAATATCGTATTAGGTAGCTTCATGCGTGTTTAGGAGCGAAACCTTGATAGGGTTCTAAAAATGGAGGGTATTGTTATGCTTCCTTCTTCCATTTGTCTTCCAAAGCTATAGCTTATCTCTTAGGGAACTCACTTTTATGGATAATGGGTCAATCGAAATTTTAGTTCCTATTACGCTTTCTTTCCTTGAGATAACTCTCTCGAATTACTAGCATCTCAAACTGCTCTAAAGCTATTGAGATTGTTTATCATGCAAAGGCAATTGCCTACAGATGTCGGAAGCATATGCTTTGTGCATTTAACTAAATTGGAGCCTTTGTCAAATCGATCGTTGTTGGATCAATCGATCACTCAAGCTCATAGCTTTGTCGGAAGCTCACTCAAGCTCACTAATCATAGAGAGAGAGTTAGAAAAGCTCCAGAAGAAAGGAACTATGAGAGGGAGGGCTATAATGAGGGGAAGGGTATCCATTCTTATACTTGAGACCCTTGAATTACAACCATTGATTGTCCTTCGATCTAACGGACGAGATCGTGCTTTTTTAACCTACCTACCACATAGGATTACAACCATTGATCGTTCTTCGATCCGGCGAACGAAATCATGCATTCTAACCTACCACCTATTAACATTTATGCCAAAAGAGTTCTAGACCCTTGGCTCAATTACCGTTTCGCCCATCATTGGGAACATTCTAGAAATTATAGTTGAAATCCTAGATGAACTTGGGAGGAAGCATGCATGGAATTTCCGGATTATACAGCATAACTGGCTTACTTCACAAAATCAGGTCATTTGGGAACTCCAGTCATTCTGAATGAGACTTCTTCTTTTTTCTTTATATCCCTTGTCCCCATTTTTATTTTCGAAAAATGATAAAGTCGTGAAGGAAATATACAAAGCGAACAACAAGAAGGCTCAAATAGGGACCAAAGAAGTTTGTCCCCGATGGGGTGGTGTTCGCTTAAGTGTCATAATTTTTTTTTTTAACTACTTGAATGTCATAATTTTTAGAAAACATTCCCTTGCGTTTTTTTTTTTTTTTAACTCAGGTATAACTATAGGGTCTCTATAATCTAAAATTGCACCTTCAATTCGTATGAATTATAAATATGGGATAGCTAACTACGGGATAACTATATTACTAGAAGACAACCATCAGGAATCGCGAAATTTCTGATTTCCTGGAAGGAGTTGCCCTTGCTGCCATATGTTCAGATTCAAAGGATGCCTGAAAATCGTCCTAACAAGTTCATTGAGCGTAAATGGGTGTATTTAAGCAGGCGAAGCGTATCATGAGCATCCGACAAGATTTTAGTTGCAGTATACCACAAATCTATTTCACAAATGTAGGGTTAATTTGCACCACTTCATACTTGAGAGTTTTAGGGAGATGAGGAATGGCTAACCGAATCTCCTAAAACGATTAGTTCCAGCTACGGTACTAAGCATCTTCAGGAGCAGCTCCCGGGCCTCAACCCACATCGAACTTTTTCCGCTTATGTCGGCGTGACATCACAGACCAACAAGCTGTTCTCGAGGTGATCGAATTTACTAGGACAATGACCGTGACCGGTCCAGGCACTCGAGGTACGATCGCATCCCTCGTCAGGAAGGAAGTCGAGTATTTCCGCAGCCTCAGACAAGAGAGCTCAAGCCCGGCACAGGAGCAGATCTCGGGCAGGGATTCTGAAACAAGTTTCGGGTTCCTTCGCATCGCTTGGGGAAGAAAGAAGCGCAAAGAAGTGGGCGTGCTCCGCTCGAGCATCTGCTCCGCCGCACGAGACCTCTTGAATTGCACATGCCACAACTAAACTATACTTTAATAAAAATAATAATAAAAATACTTCCACTTAGATTTAATCAGAAGATTAAGAAAAGAAATGAGTAGGCCACAATTCTTGAAAGGTCGCAACTTAATCAACCATTGAGAGTTGTTCGCACGCTCAAGATTTCGGGACGTGACAACCTAGGCTCTTGCACTCAAGGTTTGGGTATACCTAAAATTTTGCACTCAAGGTTTTGAAAACGAGATAGAGTATTCGAATTTAGCGAGTGAAAATATGATTCCGAGATCGCAACCTGCACATCTAATGGAAAATGTTATAAAGAATGCACTGATGGTATGAATGTACCGGGCACGACTATCATAAAACAGTATTGATCACAATTGAAAGTTAAAAATGTTGAATGCATTCGACGTCATGAAATTGTCAACCAGCTCAGAGTTGGTTGTTTAAAAGATTGGCTTCTGCTTCTTTGATTAAATGTTGGAGGATCAACGAATCTTATACCTAACGAGCAGTTGCCCTAAAGCATGGCGAATTGCAGTACGTGTCTAGTCTACTTGCTCGATTCATGATCAACGTCTAGTAAACAAAAGGCTACGCTGAAGTAGTGAATGCATTGTTTTAGCTGATGGACACTTTTTTATATAGCTTTGAAATGAGGCAGTGACGTGGAACAACAGGCAAATGCTTATACAGAAATCTTCGAGCACCATAGGAGTAGGCAGTCTCACAAATCAAAGAAGATTGCGGGAGCTTCGAAGTTGCGAACGGGCTATACCGATTTAGGCAATATTTGATCTCAAATTCACGTCTTCCTTGATTTCCGAACCGTCAAAGATTTCGGACATATTTTGCAGATGTTCAAGACGTGTTTTGTAGACTTTCTCCTTTACTAATATTTTTCCATAATTTCGTTATTTGAATTATAATTATTTCTTAAAGGGCGACCTCCTTACAAATACTCACTTAAAACATTGCGATCCACACTTCATTATTGAAAATAAACACTACCTTTTGAAATCCTTTTTCCAAGCATAACTTCCTCTGCATCATATGGTAGCTGAGTAGGTTTCTTCTGTGACAATGACTAATAACATCAATGATAATCTCCCCGCAATTGAGCGCCGTGAAAACGAGCCTATTACATGGGCTGGGTTCTACCAATTTGCATAGCAAACCGAATGGAGGCTCTAGGACTTACTTGTCATCATCCAGCGTTTGTTTACCAACCCATACCTAGTAATCTTTCGACTGAATGTGCTTAGGCCGCTCGAGTCTCGAAAGTACTTTATGGAATGTGGGACAAAACCTCGACAGAGGCAACAGGCCTATGTCGAGTTCCTAAATGGGCTTATTCAAGGAGGCCATTAGAACGGGGATGTTGACTAGACCTCGAGCAATATCAATCAAAAGGACATTTTGGAAAATTGCTCCGGGAAGTTGAGAAATTCTTCGATGCCATGGAGATCGAAAATGACCACCGAGTCAAATTGCTAACATACAAGCTGAAGGGTGGCGCCTCAGCCTAGTGGGAGTAGACGCAGCTGACCCAAACCGACAAGGCCAAGACCCCATCCAAACATGAAATCGGATGAAGAAAATGATGAAGGTTCGGTTCCTCCCAACCAATTATTAACAATATTTATTTCAAGATTCCAAAAACTTACTTCTCATTGAGGTTTGAATCCCCGGAAGGATTTGAAGCATTGGAATGATGATGATACTAATCAATCCACCGTAGGTAATGCTTTCAAAAGAGCTATGATCGTTCGAGGTAACAGTAAGGAATCCTTGGTGCAGAAATGTAGTCAAGTCAATTCCCGAATCAGGACTTAATTTTGACTCGACGGTTGCATTGAAGACGTGAATAAGACTGCAACTTGCTTTTCGTTTAGCATCATGATGCACGCTCTGAATAAAGAAAAAGGTCAGGTGTCGGTCGATGAGGTTTTGCGTTATCCTTTTGGCAGATCCAAGACTAATATTGTGAACATAGGGGAGCAAAGACTGACATTGAATGCGTTATGCTTTAATCAAAACGAGCCCATGTTTACTAATATCCACCTCAAGACGTCTACAATATCCTTCCCCATGCTCATTATTCCCGGACTTACCTCATATCAAGCCTAATAACCAAATTACTAAAGCTTAACGATCTGGTTACTAAAACTTTACACAAATATACACCTAAACTAAAGCAACCCAGGATTAACTCAGGCCATTGCTACCAACAACCTGTGACTCTGGTCAACGTCATCAACGACCATCGCCAATCACCTCAAGCCACAGTAAAGGCAAATCACCCGGAACAAGCTCACTTTAATTATCTTGAAAAGAGTACCAGAAGATCTAGGGACAGGCTATTAATGAAAGTAGGATATCAAGGTTTACATGTCATTGCTTCATGAAAATAGCCAGTTTTATTGTCAAATCGATGAAGGATAACTAAAGGGCAGCTGCCTCGCGTATTCCTAGGAAGCAAAATATCAATAACATTGTACATTTAACGCAAGTAAACACAAGCTGTATCGATTTCCAATCCGCAATTCTAAAATAGCTTGGCCAAGGAAAAAACATACCACTAGGAGCTAGTAAGTGAAATGGTTGTTCAACGAGCATTACCACCGTTAAATGAACATGCCATGATGCAAAATTCGATCTCCCAGCGGTCATCACACAACCAGTTCAAGCTTAGAAGTTGGAATCCACATCCCATTGGCAATTCCCAGTGTCAGAAAAGATTCTAAACAAGTCGTGAGTGTTCACCTCTGGTTTCCATAGAAAAAGAAAAATCTCGTCGACTGTATCGATGACATTTTAAGTTGAAATAAACATGCAAACACCAACCACACCCCCCTCTTTTTTTTCATTTTCTTCAGAAGTGCCCTTCTTGTGTGAGTTTTCCCACTCTTTATTCACAATCCTAAAAGCAATGTCCTCATATGGGGCCCAGCGTGGAACCGGATGATACATGTCTCTTAGCTACTCCCATCCTTTTCAAACGTGTATGTTGGGGCCTTAGTCTTGTCGACAAGGTCAAGGTAAAAGATATTTAACTTATATAAAAGAGCAAGTGAACTAGTAAATCAGGGATCAAATTATTGCTCTTTGTTGAGTCGACACCTCAATCCACAGCTGCAATTTTTTGAATGCAGGAGGCATAAGCTCTGTACGTCAACAAGTAGCTCGGGGCTTTGAACAGCATTTGCTTTATCAATGACAAAAATGAGAGAAACCTGTTATGTCCCATTCCTCCTCCAATTTCTAGACTTGTTTCGAGGGTGGGGAAAGTTCTATCTTTTAAGAACCAAGCAATTACATGCATGAACAAGTTATACACCTTACAGAAGTTGAGCTTGTATTAAAAAAAGAGAGACTCTCCTTTTCTGATTAGCATACCCTCTTTTCATAAATTTACATAGAACTTGCATAATTAACAGATCATTTAGCTTTTCAAAGAAAAGAAAACAAAAGTAGGAAAGCAAAGTACCGCACTGTCTGTCAGAATAGGCTGTTTAATATTAGAATAAACTAGACACCTCAAAGACCACGTGAGGTTTATTTAACTTAATATCCAGATCATCTGAACCATTGAGGTTAGATTGAACATCAACTGCTTGTGCACGCCCTTCAGGCAATCTGATCTCTGACCTGACTTTGCTTTGAGCAAAAATGAAACTGCAAGAGAAAATGCACGAAAGACTCACCATATTGAGAAAAACAATTGTCAAAATGATGCCTCTGAAGACTAGTCCACATGAGATGGGGAATTTCAAATACAGAACAACCGGTAACCATACCTCCTCTTCTTTCTTCTCTCAATCTTGAAACTCTGCTTGAGCACGCCTTTCGGCTAGCATTGCCTGCAGAAAGCAGAAATATAGAAATCATCTCTCTGTACCAGTAAAACTTGTAGAGTTTCACACCCATCACTAATTCAACCAAAAAAAAAAAAAAAATCATGCTTCGCTGACTGCACCAAACATACCATTAACTCCTCATGCCGAGCCTTTTCACGGGCTGTCTCTTCCTTCTCTTCTTCACTTTCTCAATCTCGGCCTGAATAGTAACATTTACTTTTAAGACTTTATGCTTTCTAGCATTTGAGATTTCACATTTATTTCAGACAGCACTACCTATCCTTAAAAACATATATTAAAATCAATCTATAGAGTCACTTGCGACCATCAAAGTTTGTGTCAAATTTTCAAATCTAACCAAAATTTCTTTCCTATCGGCAGGAAAGTTGCTAAACAACTTTTTGCTTGAAGAAAGTGGAAACAAACAGTCTAAATAATTTGATCTCACTAAGGGGAAAGTATAAAGAAGAAAACTAGAAAACAACCACCTTCCACTGAAATGCATAGGAATGTCGAATGCCGTTATGAAAGAATAAATTATCCATGCCAATTGCTAAGAAAAGATCGATCAAGGTTCAAACATTGTAATGAAAGATGCATGACCTAAAGAAACAAATGCATTTCAATAGCCTCAGAGAAAAGGCGTGAAACAAAGGGGATGTTCGATGTAGGAAGGGACCCAATATCTTTCCGATATTAATGTTGCCTCAAAGACATACATAATGGTTCAGTCATTTGTGTCTTCAGTCAAGAGTGCTTTACATAAGAAATCCATGAGCCTCAGCGCTAACCTACCAATTGTTTATGGATAAACCAACTAGGCAGATGCAAAAGGAGTTTCACGGTGCATTTTTTAAGTGGAGACATTGAATGGACGAAAACCAGGATGCAATCGTCCTTCAAATCAGATTTTAGAGGTATGCTGTTAAATCTAAATAATTAAGTTGGATTACATGGGTTTAGCAGCATAACTATGAAAAGAAAAAAAATCCCAACAAAGGTATAACTAAAAGCCATAAGTCTCACTAGCTTAAGTTTCTAATTCATAGTAAATACGACATACAAGAACATCACTACACCGAGCACTCAAGTAGTAAACCTAATAGCATAACCAGAGAAGCAAAAGTGGCTCCATCTGAGAGGTCGAGAAACATCAAGAGGACTGTTAAGCCAACTATCTCCTAAAGGCCTTCGAACACCAATTCTTCAAGAAAATAGAAACAGAACTCTGCAATGACAATGCATTTGAAGCATAGTACAGGAAAAAAACCGATTCTTACACAAGACTAGATGGAGCAAGAAAGGCTTCAAATAGTCTCCTTGAACTTTTTGCCTTGCATATTTATCCATTTTACTTTGATCCCTCCTCAAGTTATTATCCAGCCACAAATGCATTTTTGAGTTACGTTGTAAATTCTAATCTCATTACATTAACCAGCAGCATCAAATATGCAAGATAAGAAGTTCCTCATAGACAATCCACCGTCTATTTTTATTATGGTCCATCAAATTACGATGCTAAAGTTGAACGACATATAGATAATCTGTTCCTGCACCCAAATGATTCGGCATCGGCATCCTAGCAAAATAAATTCACCAGAATCACCACACATAAAATCTATAAGCCAACGTGAAGCACACAAACTGTGCAGAAACCAAAGTATCAACGAAAAAAAAAAAAAAATCCAAATTACGAGATACCATTCTTTCTTTCTGCATCTTTTTCATTGTGATAGAGAATATGTCAAGATCTGATCGACCACGAGTTCTGGCTAGCATTGCCTGCAGAAAGCAGAAATATAGAAATCATCTCTCTGTAACACTAAAACTTGTAGAGTTTCATGCCCATCACCAATTCAAAAAAAAAAAAAAAAAAAAAAATGTTGCTGCTCTGGTGACTGCACCAAACATACCTTTAACTCCTCTTGCCAAGCCTTTCTACGGGCTCTCTCTTCCCTTCTCTTCTTCACTTTCTCAATCTCAGCCTGAATAGTAACATTTACTTTAACACTTTTTGCTTTCTAGCATTTTAGATTTCACATGTATTTCAGACAGCACTACCTATCCTTAAAAACATTATTAAAATCGATCTATAGAGTTACTTGTGATCATCAAAGTTTGTGTCAAATTTTCAAATCTACCAAAAATTTTCCTATCGGCAGGAAAGTTGATAAGTAACTATTTGCTAAGAGAAAGTGGAAACAAACAGCCTAAATAATTTGATCTTACTAAAGGGAAAGTATAAAACAACCACCTTCCACTGAAATGCATAGGAGTGTCGAATGCTGGTATGAAAGAATAAATTATCCACGCGCGATTGCTAAGAAAAGATCAATCAAGGTTCAAACATTGTAATGAAAGATGCGTGACCTAAAGAACCAAATGTAATTCGATAGCCTCAGAGAAAAGGCGTGAAACAACGTGGATGCTCGATGTAGGAAATTACCAAAATATTTCCGATATTAATGTTGCCCAAAAGACATACATGATGGTTCAGTCATTTGAGTCCTCGGTCAAAAGTGCTTTACAAGAGAAATCCATGAGCCTCAGCCCTAACCTAGCACCACTTGTTTATGGATAAACCAACTAGGCAGATGCAAAAGGAATTTCGCGGTGCATTTATGTAGTGGGGACATTGAATGGACGAAAATCGGGTGCAATCGTCCTTTAAATCAGATTTTTGAGGTATGCTGTTAAATCTAAACCATTAAGTTGGATTACATGGGTTTAGTAACATAACTATGAAAAGAAAGAAAATTCCAACAAAGGTGTAACTAAGAGCCATAAGTCTCACTAGCTTGAGTTTCTACTTCACAGTAAATATGACGTACAAGAACATCGCTACGCCGAGTAGTAAACTTAATAGCACGACCAGGGAAGCAAAAGGGGCTCCATCTGAGAGGTCGAGAAACATCAAGAGGACTGTTAAGCCAACTATCTCCTAAAGGCCTTCGAACACCAATTTTCAAGAAAATAGGAACAGAACTCCCCAATGACAATGCATTTGAAGCATAGTACAGGAAAAGCCGATTCTTACACAAGAAGACTAGATGGAGCAGAAAAGGCTTCAAATAGTCTGCCCTGAACTTTTTGCCTTGCATATTTATGCACTTTATTTTGATCCCTTCTCATTTTATTATCCAGTTACAGATGCATTTCTGAGTTCCCTTGTAAATTCTAATCTCATTACATTAACCAGCAGCATCAAATATGCAAGATAAGTAGTTCCTCATAGACAATCCCCCATCTATTTTTATATGGTTCATCAAATTATGATGCTAAAGTTTTAACAACATATAGATAATCTGTTCCTGCACCTAAATGATTCAGCATCTTAGCTAAATATATTCACCAGAATCACCACATATAAAATCTATAAGCCAGCATCAAGCGCACAGATTGTGGAGATGCCAAAGTATCAACAAGAAAAAAAGAAAACAAATTACGAGATACCATTCTTTTTATCTGCCTTATTTTCTCTGCTTCGATAGAGGATATGTCCAGATCTGCACCCAGGGCGAAGTCACGCTCAAACTCCATTTCCATACGAACCTGCAATTTCCATACCCTATATCAGAAATCATAATCATCACGAACAAAAACTTCAATGTTGGTCTTCTTCGCAAGAGTGCATCATCCCCAAATAATTTTCAGAAGTCCATGATGCAGATTATATTCTTAGAGCATGGACAGAACAATTCTGTATTGCTCTCGTTTAACCTGCATCTCCAAATATCGAAGGAAAGAAATACCAGCAAACAACTTATCACAGCCCATACTCTTGAAGAAAGCCAAGAAAGAATCGAACAAAATTACACTTTCGCCAAGAATTCACAGATGGTGAATTTGTTTATTTTAACTGAAAAGGAACGAACGAGACCAAAGAGGGGAGAGTTCATTCAGAATAGAGGACCAAGATTTTGCAAAACCAACAAGCAAAAAGGAACAAACTTTTCTGCAAAATCCAAAACAAGAACCAGAAACCGCATAAAAAAACAAACACGGAATGATACCCGCGAAGAACACACGGAGTTTCAAGCAAAGCACCGCGAGATTCAATGTCGTTCTCACTTCACAAGCATTGGACAGAAAAACAAAGCAAGCTACGAGATTTCCAACAAAAGCCCGAAAATTAGGACGAAGGGCGACGAGAAAACGAAAACCCACAAGAAGGGAAAAAAAGAAAAAAAAAACGGAGGAGAGGGCGGTGCCTATAATAACGATCGTAAGGCGAGACGATGAACCGCCAGAGCTTGATTCCCCGGCTGCAAATTGGGGACGAAGATGGCTCGAAAGAGGAGTGACAGGCGGAGATCTTACCGCGAAGCGAAACCCTGGAATGCGAGGGCAAAGAAGAGGGCCGCGGCAGAGTCGACGAGGGGGCGTAGTTGTCGACGGCGGCGGCCGCGGAGTTGATGAGCAGAGAAGGCGCAGTCGTCAACGAGAGGAGACAAAGGGCCTGCATGTGTTTTGCGATTGCATGAAAACATTCTTTATTTATGTTTCTGAACAATTTTTTTTTTTTTTTGTTCGGAACAAAAAGAACGAGAAACGCGTTTGGTTGCGTTTATTCTTTTTTTTTTTTTTCGTTCTCAAACAAAAATAAGAACAAAAAAAAAAACAATAAATTTTTACTTTTGTTCCATAAACAAAAATGAAGAAACGTTTTTCTTCTCTCTCTTCTTCTTCTTTCTTCTTCTTTTTTCCTCTTTTTTTTTTTCGTCGGTCGCCGCCAGCTCGGCCATGGCCGGCGACCGGCCGTCGAGGGCCAGCAACACCGTTGAGGGCCGGCGACCTCGCCGAGCCTCACCGGATCTCGGGGCTCCAAGCTCGCCTAGCCAAGGCAAGGCTTGGCCTCTCCAGGCGCGAGCAAGACCGAGCCTCGCCGAGGGCCGGCGACGCTCGCCTCACCGGATCTGGGCGAGGCTACCAGCCCCGTCGGTTGGTCGGCGGAGGCTAGTGACCAGCAGAAAAAAAAAAATAAAAAGAAACGAAAAAATGAAAAATAAAAAAAATGTTTACAAAATTAAAAGAAACAAAAAAGAATAAAATTTACCAAACGTGTTTCTATTCATTTTTTATTCCCGTAATAAACGTTACCAAACACGTTCTTTTGTTCAAAATTGTTCCCCTGAACAAACATTTTTTTTTTGTTTATGTTCCTAGAACAAAAAAAAAAAAAAAGAAAATGTTACCATTCGCACCATTTGTTCCTTATTTCTGTTTCTCAACACTTTTTTTGTTTTTTTGTTCTCTAACACAAAAAAAAAATGAGAAACAAAAAAAAAAGTTGTTTCTTGTCCATAAACAATTTTGAATAAACATTATTTCCTCTCTCTCTTCTCTTTCTTCCTTTTTCTTGTTTTTCTTTGGCCGGTCGCCGGATCGCGGGCCATGGCCTCGATCGGCCGTCGAGGGCCGGCGACCTCGCTAGAGCATTGCCGGGCCCCGCAAGGCTCGGCCTTGCCGTGCGCGGATCGAGGCCGCGCCCCCACCTTGGCCGGGTGAGATCGAGCTCGCCCGATCCGTCAAGCCTCGCTGTGGCTAGGCGAGGTCGCCGGCCCCGTCGGCCGGTCCCTGAGGCCGGCGACCGGTAGAAAAATAAAAAATAAAAAATAAAGGAAAAAAATGAAAAATAAAATAAAAATGTTAAAAAAATTAAAATAAACAAAAAAAGAATAAAATTTATCAAACGTGTTTCGTTCAATTTTTATTCTCGGAACAAGTTTACCAAACGCGTTTTTTTTATTCAAAAATTGTTTCCTGAACATAAACATTTTTTTCTATTTCCTTCCCGAGAATAGAAAAAGAACGGAAACGTTTCCATGCAGCCCCAAAGCCGTCGGCTTTGGGAGTGGAGGGTTTTGTGTTTGGGTGAGATTTTTTTTTTTAATTTGGTAAAGGCAAGTATAATTAATTGAGTGAGATGTTTTTTTTGGGTAAAAATTAATTGGGTGAGATGTTTGTTTCATTGTTTAGAGTAAATAACGTGTTCATGGGCCGAACAATGTTTCGACCCTAATCCAATCCAAAACATATTTATTTGCTTATTTACCCAAACAATATTAAAACCCGAAATATATACTCAACTTATTTCGTGTTCGGTTCATGTTCGGGTCGGGTTTTTGGACACCCCGACGGTATTAACTAGGTTTCACAATTCAGGCAATAAAAGATACATAAGGCTAGTTTGTAATCCATACCCAAGAAGAAAGCACCCATCTGTTCAACCAAATCAATGAAAAAGGATGGTGATGTCATCAATTGCTTATATCCGATGGTCTCTTCATTGAGTGACCGGGGGCGCATTGAAAAATCGAATCTATCCTCATGAAGAGTACCAATCAATAAAATAGACTGTGGTGAAGTTTTAAATTCAGACACAACTGGAAAATCTCAGCTTGAAAGTAATTCGGAAGACCTCTTTCCACATTATCTCATAGGAGCAATAACATGGAAAACACAAGCAACCCAGGAATACACATAATACTCTATTTCCAAGGAAGACACTACTTTCGAATTAACATCCAAAAGAACCCTTTCAACTCTTTTACTCCACTTCACAGTGTACCAGTAGATAGCTCAAATCTCTTGACACTGTCGAGCATGTCAGACATCGCAGTCTTTTTCGTGACACTGCCGTCAGCCAGTGTTATCGGGACATATTTTCTTAACCAAGCCTCTAAAACCTATCGATTCCTCCTGTCACGGTGGCAACAATAATTGCTCATACCAAATAAGATCAAAATTATGTTTTTCCACAAAATTCCCGCCCAGCCCTTTCCGGTGTGATAGAGATTGAAGGGTGTGATTTTCTCTCAAACACAATTTCGGCACATAACAAAAGCATTCATGCACGCAACCAAAAACAAAATAACAAGAAGAACAATCACAACCCTTTGAAACCCCAAATTCCCCAAAACCCCGAGAGAAGGATAGCGACAGGATCCTATGAATCCCGCTCAAGAAAATCCCCGGCGAACGCTCTTTACCTGCAAATCGGGGAGGAGGCAGATGGGTCAGAACGAAAGCCTAATTGAAGGAGGGAGCTTCCATGGCGGTGAATGCTTCCTCCTTATATAGTTTTCATATCGATCCATCTTTTTTCTATTTGATTTTCCAATCAAAATCATCGGGATTCGGAACCTTATCTTAATTTCCTCTTTAGTAACCTTCAATTGAAAAGCTTAATTAAAAAGATGTGTCAATGCAGCCATATCAAAAAAATTAAAGAGTTTATTAAAAAAAATAGAATAATATCACGAAAATCTCCAACTGATGCATATATAACAAATTTATCCCAAAGTGATTTTTTCACCCTCAAAAACTCAAATTAATATACTTGCGACAAATTTACCATCTCTTAATTTTCGTTAAATTTTATAGTCAAATTACCGAGTTCGACAACACGTGACGGTTGATTTTGTTAAAACGTCAAATCAATATAAATTAATGACAAATTTTATAGATAGAGATGGTAAAAATCTCTCAATACTCTTATCAACTTTATTTTTTAATTTTATTTTATTTTCCTGTCTTTTTAAATAATATTTTCTTTCTTTCTTCCCCTTCCATCACCGATAAAAAAAATATTAATAAAAAACTATACCGATGTACCTAAAATACGTAATAAATATAAATATATGTTTATATATTGAATTCTATACTTTGTAAGATAGGATTAAATTCGAATGATTAAATTAAAAATAAAATTTATTTTTGTTATTTTGAATATCTTATTTTAAAATTCAAATGTTATTTATATTGAAATATAATTTTAAATTTGTTAATATAAGAAGTTTTTTATTTGAGAAAAAAATTTTCATATCATGGATATTAGAAATCCTATTAACTTTTATCTCACTCCATTCATAGGATAATTTTATCCAGCCTATATCATATTTATATTCGACTTTATACTATGTTGAGCATGCACTAAATGAAAGATAGGATAAATCTTATTCCATCCTGAATTTTATCCTGATCGTCAAATGTAGTCTTGCAATTTGAGCACTCTCTAGTCTCTAGATTAAGAAGATTCAGATTTTCCTTTATTTGACATAAATAAAAACTTATATTTTTAATTAACGTTGATCGGTGAAAGAGAAACCACTCTAAATCCATTTTTATTTCTTGCTAATAACCAATAAATTTGTCGTTGAAAATATCTTTCCTTCCCTTTTATTTAGCGTCAATTGGTGGCATGAATATTATTTAAAAAAGAAAAAAAGAGGGCAAGTTGTTTAATAGAGTAATCAAGAGTAAAAGATGAGAACGGATGGTTAATTGAGGAGACTCGAGATTGGAAAGAATGGAGCAATACGTGATTTATCACAATAATAACTACTTAAATTATATCGCGATGCACATATATATTTGTAGATACCATATTAATAACAATTCAATTGGATTCATATAAATAGAATTTTGTAAAAGCGCAATATGATCTATCAATAATTAATGAATATTAAAGGAAATTTCAAAAATAGAATCCCGATGAGATGATTGGCGACATTTATCTCTTTTATTTCCTTAATATAATAAAATATCCCATAAAGTGAAAGTATTGATCACAATGGAGAAAAAACATTGAAATATCACGGAAAAAACAAAAGATTTCAAATGTTACTAAATTGGCATCACCTCTAAAAATCCTATCCCCGACAACGATTTTATTTTTTTTGTTCCCTAGAACAAAAAAAGAACAAAAATCTGTTTGATAAATTTTTTGTTCTAGAACAAAAGTTCATTTTTTTGTTCCTAAGAATAGATTTGAAACAAAATCAAAATGTAAAAAAAAAAAAATAGATAAATTACTTCTTGTTTCAATGAACAATTTCATAATCAAGTCCAATTTTTCTTTTTTTCTCTTTCTTTTTTTTTTTTCTCCTTTTCTCTTCTTCTTCCTTCACTAGCCACCGCCAACAACCGCCGCCATCGAGTGGGCAAGGTTTGGCAAGGGTGTCTTGCCTAGCCACCGGCTCACCTCACCCAAATCTAGCGAGGCCAAGCCTTACGGTGACCCAACAAGGCTCCAGCGGTGGTGGCCAGCGACCGGCAAGAAAGAAGGAGGAAGGAGAAGAAGAGAAAAGGATAAAGGAAAAGGAAATAAGAGAAAAACATAATAAAAATATTAAAAATTAAAAGAAACAAAAAAATTAAGAATCCTACTAAACACATTTCTATCCCGAGATTAGAAATATTAGATAGTTACCAAGCGTCTTCAAAAACTCAGAAATTTTTCCGGGAACAAAATAAAAAAATCATTTCTAAGCGAAAATTATTCTTGAAAATAGAATGGTTAATAAATATGTGATAAACCTCCTCAACGCCAATCACAGCTAGCTACAATGGCCGATGCAAATTCCGTCAATTGATAGCTCCATTGCCTCTAGTGACCGAGATATGATGGAGTAGAGTGATGCGCCCATATAATGATCCAAGTGCTCTTTCAATGCCATTAATTGTCCCCTCGAGAAATTTTGTCCCCAATTGTGCATCCCAATGAAGGTCAGCACTCGCCTTGAGGTTAGGTACTCAATAAACATGTGTCCCTAGGAAAATCGGTATATCCTTTAGAAAGGTTAGGTACTCAATAGGTATTGTGGCATCCCAAAAATTCAAGACAACCTCTAGATATATTAAAGCCCATGATTAGGTAATGAAATTTCCTAGGGTTTATGCTTTAGCCATTGGTTTTCTTTTAAGACCAAGTGTTATATATTTGTGTTCATGTGTTATTAAAATTAGTATTATAGGATAAATTAATGAGAATGATTTATTCTTGGCTATGCACCTCATAGATTTAATCCCTATAGATTAAATGTTACAAGATTATGGCCATATGAAATTTAAAATTTGAAATCTATAAAAGAGAGAATTAAAGATGAATAATTAAAAGTAAAATTGGGGTTTATTAGGGTTAAACTTTAGGCCCAAGAGTATGGACCTAAAGTGGGCCAAATTGGCTTGGCCCATGGAACCCAAGGAGAGAGCTGGCATCGGCCACAAGGGGGAGAGGTCGGCCCAATTCTTCCAAGCCCATTTTGCATGGATCTTGCCAAGTGGCAAAAGGGAGACTCCATGCATTGGCCATTGTGGGTGGCTTCTCATGATTGCAAATGATGGCTTTGTGGGGGAAATAAAAGGGAGAGTGGCCGGTTGAGGGGCTGTCGCCCAAGCCAAGCGAGAGAGAGAGGGGTTGCGAGAGAGGGAGAAACCGAGAGAGAGGAGGAAGGAGCTGCTCGCCCGCCCGTCGCCCGTCCGTCCGCTCGTCCGTCGCCGTCCGTGTGCCGTTGTTTGCTCGATTTTGGAGGCAAGTTGGGATCTATATTCTGCTCTTGCATGCGTGTCTTGCATGTGTATTTGAAGTGGTGGTAAATCTCGGATGTTTAGGGTGTGAGAAACCGAAGCTAGAGTGTGTTGTTCTTGAAAATGTATTATGTTTTCGTCTATACCGCCTGACCCCGAACGTTGTAGAGGCTTGCATGTGGGTTTTTAGTTAGATTTTGGCTTCAACCTCTTCACAAAAATTGTATACAACATCTCAAAGTATAACATACTAAAATTTGAGATAAAACGGTTGATTTTTGAGGGGTGAAACCCTTCCTCTACGAAAAGGCTAGATCTGAAACTGTTTCGTCGACCTCTTGGTGGTTTTGTGTGTTGCATGTCATTTTTTACTAATAATTTCACTTCGACTTCTTCACAAAAGTTGTAGAGAACATCCCGATGATTAACATACTCAAATTTAAGGTAAAACGAGTAAGTTTAGCCTAGCAAAATGATTTTCTTTTGAAGACGGTAGATCTGGAAGTACGGTACTAGACTCCCGAGACTTCGTGGACTAAATGGTGACTATCCTTTGAGAATCTCACCTAGATCCCTTAATGAAAGTTGTAGTGGACCTCTTGAAGCAAAACATATCAAAATTTCAGAAGAAATGAAGAAAGATAAGTAGGCGAAACCTTGATTTTCAGAGACAGCTATACTAGACTGTTCGATACTAGGAACAGTAGCTTCGTCTGGCCATAGTAAATTATCTAGGACGAATCTGGCCTAGATGTCTTCATGAAAAAACTTAGGGTCTTGACTATAACCTGGTAAAATTTTATAATTTTTGGAGGTCATTCAGGTATTTTAATCGAAATGTTTCAAGAACTGCGCGATCTGACTTTATCCGAATTTCGCATGCTGTATTGTGTGAGCCATATCTTATTGTGTGAAACCCTTTTGGGCACATATTCTTCATGAAATTGCTACCATTATGTCTTGTCTATCACATGCTCTGATTTTATGATTTTTGAAGATCATATGGATATTTAATTTACATGTTTTCCGAAACTGTGCAAGCTGGAATTTGCTAAATCTCAAAAGTCATGATTTATGGATCATTTTAAGTTGCATGGACCCCATGGATTGTATCTTGCTGCATGTATGATGATGATTGAAAATGCATATAAGAATCAAATGATGAAAATGATCTTGTCTGCCATCACATCATATGCCATGTTGAAATTAAGCTATAACTGAAAGTAAGAACTAAGATAAGTGAGAAGGCCGTCGGAGGTGTGAGCCGACGATGCCCCGGGAGTGTCGGGATGCCTGGCTAGAAGGGTAAAGGTCGGATGCCCGATGACCTTAAATGGCTGAATGTCGGAGGGTCCTCGGAAGTTTCGAGATGCCTGGAGCGTGGGGAGCCGGAAGCCCGGTAGGTATTGTGCCGAGGGATGCCTCGTGATGTCAGTTGGGGTACGAGATGCTTGGCAGGTATTGTGCTGGATGCCCGGAAGTTTGTGCCGGAGGGTTCCTCGCAATGCTAGGTGGGGTGCGAACGATAAATGTGGGATGCAAACATTAGTCCTAGGAAAGAGAAATGTGGCGGCCCAAAATGAAAGAATAAAATTGGGAAATTGAAATTGAAATATGCATGATATGGTACATGTGACATGATGATAATGAGTGCATGGATGTATGTGCACCTATGGCATGATGGTATATGTGATATGATGATGGTAAGTGCATGGATGCTTGAATGTCATGTGTTATGCTATGATTGTATTGTGTGATGCATTGAGTGGTTTATTAGTCCTTTACCTCCGCTGAATGGATGTACTCACCCTTCGAGGACCAACATTTTAGATTAGAAAGATGCCGCTCCCTACTATCATGCGGAGCGTCTTTTACGGCCTTCCTTCGGATGTGGAGGCTGAGTGTGTGGAGATCGACTGTCCCACCATCCCTGGTTTGACATTCATTCGGGTTCACGCCTTAGTGATGTATAACGTGGGCCTGGCTGAGGGCCCTGTCATTTAGGAATTCATATCCATTCACGTTTGTCGAGACGGAGTGATGCGGGAGATGTTGCCACCGCCACCGCTTGATGCACCGGGATGGGTGTGAGGGCCCGTGCGTGAGAAGTAAGAGCTGCAACTTTTTGGACAATAGCCGACACTAGTTGATTGAGGGATTTGCACGATTGTCATAGAGGGTCGAGTTATCTCTTTTTGGGGTTATGGCCGAGTGTAGTGAGAAGTCTTGGCCTTTCTTTTGTTATCTTGACCGAGAAAATCCATCATGAAAATATGTAAATAAAAGTGTCTTGGCTTTATCTTTTCTTATGGTTAGTGGTGTGCAATTGTATCATAGTTGTTGGAGGGAGAATTAGTAAGACTTGATTATGCTTCGGCAAATAAGATGCACTGGGACCGTTTAAAAAAAAAAAATTGTCTAGGAACTAAGGTTCTTCTTTGGTAAGATGTGGTGACCTTAGGCGCTTCGGGGTGCCACAGGTATATATCTTAAGAAAGGTCAGTATGTATCGAGAAAAGTTAGATTCCTCAATTAGTACTCGAAGAAAGGTTCAAGTACTAACTAAGCAACAATTCATAGCTACAAAAGACGACTGGAGATGAGTTCAAGCCCTAGAAAAGCAATCCTCATTGTCGAGGCAATTGGAGATAGCTTTGGATCCTTAACAACAAGTCATTACTCGAAAGGCAACTAGATATAAGCCCCGAGTCTTGGAAAGGTAATCCTTACCATTGAGGTGATCGGAGATAGTCTCGGGTCATTGGCAACAATTCGTTTCTCAAAAAAGTGACCGGAGATAAGTCCATGCCTTGGAAATGCAATCCTCACTGTGAAGGCAACCAAATATAGCTCCGAGTTTTTAGTAACAATTCATTGCTCTGACATGTGACTGGAGATGGGTCCGGGTCCTTGGAAAACCAATCCTCATGGTTGAGGTGATACAAGATAGCTTTGGGCTCTAGGCAACAATTCATTTCTCCCATAGGTGGATTGGAGACATATTTGAGTCTTGGAAAGGTAGCTCCTTGGCTAGGTGACTGAAGAGGGGTTCTCCATGTCACCAGGTAAGGAGATACCCTCATACTTACAAAAGATTCTAGTTTGTACCCCATATTACTCATTCCTGATAAGTAACTATGTATTTTGTTATCCACCTTAGTATGTATCATGCTATATTGCCATTTGCATAGGGCACCTAGTCTCAAAAGATATCACCTATACATGGACAAAATTTAAATATCAATTTATCATTTAATGCAACCTCGCAAGCTCACTTTCAAACGAAATAAATAACCGTTGACATCTAAATTTTGGGTAAATATTTAGGAGTTATTGCATAGGAAATTAGGCAACAATTTGGCCCTAACAAAAAAGATTTTCACATCACATAAGCGTTAATATTATTTGCATCAACTAAGTTCTATATTTATTTTATATTCCCTTATTTTACCACACTTTAGGTAAATATTAAAAAAATTAAAAATATATTATTAATTTTTTTTTTTAAAAAGAGAAAAAAAATGCATGGGGTCTGGGTTCAACCCTAGCCCTTCCCCTCCCTCATTCAAACCATAAAGGGCTTAGGAGACTCCGAACTAAGTCTAAATTTAGGGTCTTCATTTTGAAAAATAAATTTTTGGAAAACATTTCGCTAATTTTCCGGTATTCGTTTCACGGAAATGAACTAGTTGTGGAAATCATTTTCCACCAAGGAAAAAAGTCTTCTAAAGAAGGGAAAATGTTTTCCACTTTTCAAATTGGAGAAAACATTTTCCTTACTCACTCTTTCCTCTCATAACTTATCAATTAAAGGTGTGCAAAAGAACTGGGATTCGCCCGGACCGCTCAGAACCAATAGTTCTTAAGGGAACCGATCTGGTTCCCAGTTCCAATTTATGGGAATTGTCGCAACCTACCCTCGGGGGGAAGAAACAAGTTTAGAGGTATTGCCTAAAGGACGGGCCTAAGACCCATGATTAGACGCGGGCTCTCCCAAGCCCATACCCCGCGTGACATTGGGATATTTCTAGGAATTCTACACAAAGCAGTCGCCACTAGCCTATTGGGATCGACTAGAAACCAAATGAAGCACGGGAGCATGCCACATTTCCTACACAACCAAAGAATTTGGAGTTAGGGACTTGATTACACTAATTGACTAATTAGTGCCCTTTCGGTACCTAATATTGTTCATTTTATCAAAATGATTTTTTTTAGGCAGTTTGGATTGATTTTATACCTATCCACTAACATGTGAGGTGATCATGCGGGTGTGCAATCATTAAAGTAACATTCATAGCTACCAAGATACTAATTGCTATCAAATTAAACACGATATATTCAAAATAGGAGCAAATAAAAGTCTAATTACACTAAGAAGACAAGATATAGCAATTCCTAACCAAAACCCTACATTTTTTGGTATTTCGAAATTTTTTAAAATTTTTAAATATTTTAAATATACACTTTTAAAAAATTAATATTTTTTTGATTTTCGAAATTGTTTTTTTAATTTTTATTAATTTTAAATTAAAAATAATAAATATTTTTTTGCCGGACCGGGTCGGGTCCAATCGACCCGGACCGGGTTCAATCTAGTTCGGAGCGGGCGGTCGCCCGCCCAAAAGGGCCAAGCCCGACCAGCCTGGATGGGCTGCGCTCAATTAGGGTTAGGCCCACCAATGGGCCTAACCCCCTTTTGCCACATGGGCCTCCATAAGCCCAACATGCCAAACATCTCAGCCAAAGATCTAAATCCCACAAGCAAAAATAGCCCAAACCCGGCCCGAAATGCTAAAAAACCGTACCCATTTCACTTTGCCCAACCCGGCCAAGACTCCGATCGCCTCCTCTCTCCCCCTATTGTTTTGCGGTGCAGAGAAGGATGTTTGAGACCCCAATTGATGGCGACAAAGCAGTGGTCGTTGGGCGACGACAACAGCAGCTTGTTGAGCAGACACGATAGTAGCGGTGGCGGCGTCGCAGTTGGGCTGGGGTGCTGGCGCGACAGTGATGTCGCAGTTGCAAGTGCGAGATGAGGCGGGGCAGATGTGGGTTGACGCTGGCGGTCGCGGATGGCCGGCGAAGTGGCGAGGTCGCAATTCAGCTACCGGCCTTGGGTGGAGGGGGCGGTGGACGGCGCGAGATTTGCAAGCACAACGGCTAATGCGGGAGCTATGCCGAACAACGTCAGCAGAAGGCAACAAGCTCGCACAACAAGGGCGGGGAAGGCGGCGAGCGCGGGGACAACAAATGCGCGGACCAAAGTCGGGGCTTGCTCAACGGTGGAGCGATGACCAGCTCAGATCTGCCGTCGTCGGGACTCAATGGAGATGCGGCCGAGGCGCGCGATGGCTCAGCGACCGAGCAAAGGTGCAAGGTCGGGCGTCGGCGCTTGAAGGTGACAAGTGCACGGGTGACGGCTCGAATGGCGTCGGGCGGGGGGCGGCGGCTCGGCTCGGACGGGTTAAGGCGACGAGGCCTCCTCCCTCCTCGGACGCCATCCTCCTTTCCCCCTAAATTTTTCTCTCTCTCGAGCTCTTTGCTTCGGTTCGTTTTAGATCCCCCCTCTCCTCTATGTTGTTGGTTTTTTTTCTTTGTTTTCTCCCCACTTCTGTCGAGCTCCTCCCTAGGGTTTTTTTTTTTTTTTTTGCGTGAAGATCACCCGAGGATGAAGAAGCTCAACGCAGCCGGGTTGGGCCAAGGCCGGTCGGCCCAACCCAACTCCTCTCGCACCTTTTGTCTTTCTTTTTTTTTTATGTTGTTTTGTTGTTTCTTCTTCTTTTTCTTTTTCTCTCTTTTTTTCCCTTTTTTCTAGCGACTAATTTCTAATTTTGTACATGATTAAATCCTAAATAAAAGTGTAAAATTTAGATGTCAACAGCTGTCCCTCTTTGAATGGGAGCTCGAAGAATTTCCATTTAAAGACAAAAGACACCTAAATTATTTTGGCAATAGAGAGACCCTGTGTGCATAGGCACTTATCAAGTCGACGAAAAGAACTCATAACTATAGAAGTGCTTCATAAGAAAAAAGAGACCCTGTGCTACGAAGCATGTTGTTTCGTAAGAAGAAAGAAAACCCCAGCTACAAAATCACGGCGTGTCGTAAGAAGAAAGAAGACCCCGAGCTACAAAAGCACGTTGTGTCGTAAGAAGAAAGAAGACTCCGGGTTACATAAGCACGCCATGTCATAAGAAGAAGAAAAGACCCGGGTTAAAGAAGCACGCTGTGTCATAAGAAGAAAGAAAACCCCGGGCTACGAAGCACGCCGTGTCATAAGAAGAAGAGGCCCCAGGCTACAGAAGCACACCGTGTCATAAGAAGAAAGAAGACCCCAGGCTATAGAAGCACACCGTGCCGTAAGAAGAAAGAAGACCCCGAGCTATAGAAGCACACCATGTCATTAAAAGAAAGAAGACCCTAGTCGTAAGAAGAAATAAGACTCGGGCTACATAAGCACCCCGTGTCATAAGAAGAAGAAAAGACTCCGGGCTACGAAGCACGCCGTGTCATAAGAAGAAAGAAGACCCCGGGCTACAGAAGCATGCCGTGTCATAAGAAGAAAGAAGACCCCGGGCTACAAAAACACGCTATGTCATAAGAAGAAGAGACCTTGGGCTACAGAAACACGCCTTGTCATAGGAAGAAAGAAGACTCCGGGCTATAGAAGCATGCCGTGTCATAGGAAGAAAGAGACCCCGGGCTACAGAAGCACGCCGTCTCATAAGAAGAAAGAAGAGATCCCGGGCTACAAAAGGATGCCGTGTCATAGGAAGAAGAAAAAGGAGGCATCACCGTGTAACAACGGGTTTCGATCGGGTTGAAAATGCATGATTTGAGGAAAACCAATAAACCTTTGTAGATGACATGATTTAAGGTTGACCATGAACCTTTTGAAAAATCGCAGTTTAAAGATAGACCCATGAACATTTTAAAAGCGTGGTTTAAGGACAAACTCACGAACCATGTGGTTTAAGAATAGACTCACGAACTACGTGATTTAAGGATAGACCCACGAACCGCGTGGTTTAAGGATAAACCCACGAACCTTACAAATGACACGGTTTAAGGCTGACCACGAACCTTTGGTTTTTAGGGAAGCACCCGCTAACCCCTTGAAAAATGCATGGCTTCACTGAGGAATCCTGTCAAACTCATCTTGAGCAAATGTCATTAGAGACTTCATCAAGAAACGTATTGGCAATATTACAGTATTAATTGAACAAGCTAATCGAGCTAAGTCCGACTGCTTTTAAAAACATTGGATATCAATCAACATCATGTGGCGCAAAACCGTCATCTTGTTTGGGGATGTATCATCAAATTCTCTAGGAGATCAAGTTCTAATCATAATGGCTACGACTCATGAAAAAGCCTCATTAAGCATGCCAAACTAAAGCTTCTTAGTTAAAAAGGGTTTCTCACACACTTTCAATATAATGGCTGCTTGATCCTATTCATTCATGTGGGAGGTAACTGATTGCTAAGGGTATCTCACATAACTCATATCAAAGACTTTCAGAAACATTCGCTATGAGCACAATCTAATCGATCAAAAAGATCTTTTAAAAGGACTGCAATATAGATTTGGTCATGGGCTTACATAAAGGGCATTATTGCTTTGAGGCCAATAAATGAACCTGCACTTTCCAGATTAATTAGGGAACCCCGTAAGTGACAGCCGGCGAGCAAACCCCGAGGGAGTGGCTATAGGACCCACAATCACAGTACTCTAGGTAAAAATCCCTAACGGCGCCTCTGGGATTTGAACTTCTTCCCTTCATGAGGGGGAGAGAGCCCGAGCCAGCTGCACTGCTGAGGGCGGTGATCCGGACCGATTAATTTTTAATATTAAAAAAATTAAAATTACTAATTAACAAACCCTCCATAGTAGTTGTTGCCTCTCTGGTTTTGTCTCTCTCGTCTCTCTCTCTCTTCCCTCGATCGCCATTTTGATTCCGTCGACGGCTGCAACGATCTCTACTAGGGATTGGCTTCGCCCCCACCTTCCTCTATGCAACCATAGCCTTAGGAATCCCATAAAGAACCGACTTTTTATCCCAATATAACAAAGACAAGCCTCTCAAAACATAAGCAATAAATCACAATATGATCCGAAAACACCAACATGAATTGCAACGACCCCCGAGATCTAAACCCAACAAACCACCCAACGCAACTAGAAACAAGAATGCAACGTATCAAAAGAAGAAGAAGCAAGAAGCAAAGACCCTGAAACGAAAACGAAACCAAGAAAAAACTATGCAGAGCGGCCCTATCAAACGTCAACGAACTCACAAACGAACTTGCAGCAAAAGGGAAAGCTTGGAGAGCGAAAGCTAGAGAGCCTCGCGGGCAGGGTCCTTTGAATTTGTGCGAAACGATAAGATAACAGAGAGAGAGAGAGAGAGAGAGAGAGAGAGAGAGAGAGGGAGGAAATGATGGGTTTCTTTCTTCCTTTCCCTTGAGGACTGAGCAACAAGGAAAAGAGAAGAAAGAGACCAAGGATGGATGTCAAAACTACAATACCAAGTTGAAAAACCAGAAGCTTTTGCTAAGCTTCTGGGGATGAATCTAAAAGCTCTGCCAATATCTGTAGGGGAGAAGGAGAAAGGGAGAGAGAGGTTAATGCTGAAGCTGAATGTGGTGAGTCGTGATTGGAGGGATGGGATACTGCACTTTGAGGAAAATATTTTCCTTACCGAACAACAAAAAATAATTTCTACTTTATTTTCAAGTTTCAGATGAATACAGGAAAATAATGACATTTTTTTTTTCTGGAAAATGACTTTCTGAAAAATGCATTTAAAAAATGCTGCATTTTGCGTGAAACAAAAGAAGCGTTAATAAGCCATTAACCTCCACGCCTGCAGGAGGATCAGGAGGTTGCGACAATAATTTTATCTTATTATTCAAAGGCTCTCCTCGGCTCCTCGTGTCTCCTCTCGATTGCACTTCCTCAAGTCTCAGCCACCGCTAATTGGAGACCTCCAACACATCGACAAAGCTCGAGTGGCTCAGTGCACCGGCAATCTAAACCGATGTTGCACCTTCGTTGATGGCGGCATTCCTTCCGCGTAGAAGGTCCGGCTCCACAGTTTGAGTTGTCAAGCATTTAGGAGCATCCTTCATTTGGACCCGCGTGAACCTATCTGTACGTCGCAGCTAGATTGCTCCCGAACCCCAAGTGCTCAAGAGTTGCACCGGATGGTCCCCTATGCTACCTATGCATTAAAGGTTACTTTCGCGATCACAATCTAGGCGCTTGTTTGAGGACAAAGAAACATACTTATTCAACCCATAATATAAAGATATCAACCGATGTAATTTTGTTTCTTTGCCTAACCATATTAGCAACCACTATTACCCTAAGAAAGTGACACGGGCTACCTAATAGGGGTAAACAGGCCAAGGCGAGGAAAGATATGTTGAAGCTGAGCAATGGTGAGAAATTTGCTCTGTAAGTCACCCACATCAGTGTCAACCTTGCCATATAAGTAGCCTAGCATTAACATTAGTAATATTCAACCAAAATTAGCCGAAATGACCGAATTAACACTTAATCAAAAAAATTAAGATTGAATTGGCACCACTAAAAAGTTTAGAGAAAATTTCAAATAATGACTTGAAGTACATTTATTTTCTCATACAATAACCTAAAGTACTATTACTTTCTCAAATGGGGGATTGAAGTAAATCTTGTTCCAAATGAGAACTTGAAGTGATTATGGCCCCATTTGGTTCAAAGATTCCAATGGGCTTTCAGTCTCGAAAGCCCTTTGGAAAAAATTTATTAATACTACAATAATTAAAAAAAATTATTCAAAGTTGAAAACAAACCTAAAAGAACCCTAGGCCAAAAGTTGATCTTTGCATCTAATCTATAATCAAATTATTTTAATATAATTTTTAAATAAATTTACTAATATATATCTTTTACATTACTCTCAACATGAAAATGTAAAAGGTTATATATCATTGTTTCTTTTTTGTAATTCTAAAATTATTAAAACTAAAAAACTTAATTTGGTCACACTAAAGGGCTTTTCAAATATATGTTTACCAAATAGTCTTGCATTTCCTAAAGCACTTTTCGGTTATAGTTTACCAAAGCAGTCTAGCATTTCGAAAACACCTTTACCTCAAAGGTATTTGCATTTTCCCAATGACATTTTCCCAAAGTCGAACCAAACGTTTTATATTTGTTTCAAAAAGGACTTGACTTTTGGCCGATCAAGGTATTTTCAACATTTATCTTATTTATTGACTCTGTTTCCTTTTTTCTTTCCTTTTTCCTTTTTTGGTTTTTTTTCTTATGCCCAAGAGGGCTAGGCGAGGGTCGCCTCGCCCACGTGAGGCCCTTGCCAACCTAGATGGGGCCGCCCTCGCTGGCCACCGCCCTCGCTGGCCATTACCAGAGGTCGTCGGCCCTCACTAGAAAGAATAAAAAATTATTTAAAATTAAAATTACATATGAAAATGCCCTTTAACCAATTGGAATATTTAGCCGATTAGTGACCAATGAGGTCAGGCCCTTATTTAAAATAACCATGGTATCTTCAAATCCTAATTTAACAAAAGTCCATTTCGAGCTCATATTTGAGAAAACAATGACACTTCAAATTCTTATTTGAAATTTTCCTAAAAGTTTAGAACTTTTTTGACATTTTCCCATAAAAAGGATGCAATAGAGTTGAGCCGAGGCAACATAATCCTAGACTCATAAACTCGAAGCTCAAAACTCAATAAAGTACGTAATTCCCTGATCAAACGTGACTTGGTGTAAAGCTCGACATACTCGAGCCCGACTTGGTTTGACTCACTTTTATGTGTATAAAATCAATGTACTTGATATTTTCTCACTCAATCGAACTCAACTCAGCTCGAAATACTCTTTTTATTTTGTCTGTAAAAAATATATTAGAGGCTGAAAGGCAATTACATAGCAAAACTAATATTGTAAGAATATTTTACATCATTAATCACCAGAATAATAAAACACGACAAAAAATTAAATACTCAGTTAGGCTCGTGACCGGACCAAGTCAAGTGTCTTTAGACTCGAATTTGATTCGACAAGATACTTGAACTCAAAAAAAAAAAAAAATCGAGCAGATTTCAAATAGGCGATGAGTCCAACACAAGTGGTTCACGAATATCTTGACTCACTCATACGCCTGATAATCCCCAAAATGAAAATGCACATTAAAATGTCCGTAAAAATCCTCCATATATATTACTTATTGCGCATGTCAACACAAACACAGAGTTACAAAGGATTATGCATAGTAATTCAATAACCAGAATGTAAGAAATATGTATTATTTTTTATGGATTATTTACCAAAAATCTGGAGCAACACTACCAGCTCAAACATTTCTTCGGGTCCGATTACTTCACAGAAAGCATTTTTGAAAATGAATCAATGGACAATATTTGTCCAGATAACGGAAAGATTTTCCAACTAAAACTTAAATTTAGGAAAATAATTTCTCTATAATAGAATCGGAAAATGTTGTTCCTAATATTTTTCTAGTCTTAGGGTCCTTAATTCCTTTGTTAATGAAACTTTTATTCTTATTAAAATAAACTTTTGTAAAAGAAATCAAATTTTTCATCGTATTTCTTTTCTTTTCTTATTTTTCTTTTTTCCTTTCTCCTTCTTCCCCTACCAACCTACCAACCGTGTGCCTCAATACTTTTCTTATTTTTCTTTTTCCTTTCTCCTTCTTCCCCTACCAACCGTGTGCCTCAATAATGGTCGGCGGTCCAGTGACCAGCCATTACGCAAGTTGGCGAGTTCGTTTCTCACCCGAGGGACCGGCGAGCTCAAGCTCCCTACGACCGTCACCATGCGAGCTTTGAGCTCGCCCAAGCATTTGCTCTGTCGCACAGGTCAAAGATAGTTATCGGACAAATGGGAATCGCGGGTTCAATTATACTCTTCTTGAGGACGAATTTGAAAGGTCTTAGGGAAGCCGATTGTCCAAGTCATTCTCTTCCAGACTCTTTTAAGCCTATTGGCGTTCATAAACACAGACGTTTGCACTCTCTTTCTCCTGTTCAATTCATTGGAAATTCTTCTGGTTGCTTGACTCCTCTCTATGGAGAACATTTGAGATACATGTTCCTTCTGCCCAGATATATGCCAAGCACTTACCCTCAATTCACCCAGATTTCCTCCTGATGAAAAAAAAAGTTCCTTCTTTCCCTTGCATGAGTCGAAACTATGCTGAGGGCATTTGCTGATGCAAAACACTGAATCGATTTTCTCAATACTGCAAACACGTAAATCGCCTTTGAGTGGCAAAAGTTCATATCGTCTCACGGGCACAGAGTACATCGAAGCAATGCTCGTGTCTTCTCAGTATAAAGGTGTATTTTTCGGCTAAGAAGTTGTAAAAGTAGTTTTGACAATATGCATTTACAGTTCAGAGTAAGAAAAGCATACTGCATCTCCAGCAATTAAGTAACATAAGCAACAAACAAAGAACGGGCATTACATTGGCACCTCTGCTAGCAACAAAACAGTCATCCAATCTCTGATTCACCAAAGCAGTACTGAAAAGATTTGACAATCCCCCGTGAACATGCTACGAGATGGCCACGAACTAGTTAAGGCACACATCAAGCCTTAGGTAACATTGTTATCCTTCAAGACAAGGCGACTTTGATTGAATGGATGGACAAATTCAAAAGGTTCGGAGTAATAACAATCACATGTCAAATGACACAAACAGCAAACAGCAATATCATCCTCCAGATTGATGCAACATATGGCACACTATTCCATTGGATAAACTTACCATGGAAATCCCCAGCTACCCTAACACAACAATAACAACAGTGAATAACCAACCAGAGAGTAGCACCATAAGACTCACGATAGGTTGCTCAAAGGGAGGCTGTTACTTGAACCTGCACCAAGAGAGAGGCAAGACATCTTCCCAAAGTTGGTTCGGCTCATGTGTGCTGTTAGTCTGTACATCGAGAGTACCCAGAACCTAATGAATGATAAGAGGATGTCCAAAAGCCTTTTCATTCGAGAATTACCAAAGTTGATCAATTTTGAAAAAGGTAAAACCCGCCTTCCATGATACCACTGTTTGTCCATTTCAGATGAAGCTACGCTCTTATTAAAACCAAATGAAAACAGCAAACTATCTTATCTTCATTACTGAGGTAAACCAGCTTCTACTTCATCCCACAAATCTGTATTTCTAGAAAACCTCTCCTTCACCTGCTTAATAAGCTCCCTAGCCTCATCGACCTTATCAATACTCACCAGCCCATTAACTAGCGACTTCATCGTTCCAAAATTTGGAACCCAACCCTTTTCCATACTCTCCTTACAAATCTGCAAAGCGGTGTCGAAATCCCCTCCCTTGCAAAGATAGTGAATGAAGGTGAAATAGCAATCACTGGTAGGCCGACACCCGTGGTTCATCATGCTCTTAAACATCTTCTTCGCTTCGTCGTACCTCTCTTCACTGCAAAACCCATGAATCAAATGGGCATAGGTCTCTGAATTCGGCTTCATCCCCCTCGCCAACATCCCGTCAAGCAAAATCTTCGCATCATCTGACTTCCTAAGCTTACACAAGCTATGAATCCTGATATTATAAATACTAACCCCCCGAGAGACCCCGTACTTCTGCATCAATTCCAAGACCTTCCCAACGTCTTCGTACTTCTCCTCCTTATAGAACCCAGCCAACATGGTCCCGAAGGTGGTGGCGTTGGGCTTAACCCCCTTCCTATCCATCTCAGCCAGCGCCGAGTACGCCGAGCTCGTCGACTCGGACTCGGAGAACGCCTTAATCACGGTATTGAAAGTCTCCAAATCAGGCGCTACGCTATAAATCCTAGGGAACTCCATGAAGATCCTCTTCGTCTCCTTAAAGTCCTTAGCTACGATCGAAGCAAACAAAAGCGCGTTGAGAGATTTGACGGTGCGGCGAATACCTAGCTCCTCGACGTGCTTGAACGTGTCGATCGCCTCGTTCATCATCCCGGCCTGGCCGTAGAGCACGATGGCGTGGCACATGAAGCGCTCGTTCCGCAAGTCCGGCCTCCCTTGGACTCCTCGAGGAACCGCCGGATCCCGTCGAAGTGGCTCGACTCCGTGAGCTTCGAGATCGCGACGGAGAAGGCGACGCGGTCGAGGTGGGACTGCGGGGTCAGGAGGCGGCGCGGCAGATGTCGATGATGCGCTCCGGGTTCTTCTCGGCCTTGAGGAGGGAGAGGGCCGCCCGGGTCTTCTCCTTCGACGAGAGAGGGGCGCTCGAGTCCGGAGACAGGATCGAAGACGGCGACGACGAGAAGAAGCGGTGGCGGCGGAGGAGGTCCAACGAGACCGGGCGGAGCCGGGCGAGCGGCGACATTGGCGGCGGCGGCGGCGGAGCTTCACCGGCGAGGGCGGCCGGCCGGTGCAGAGATTGAGCTACGTTTAGAGAGAGAGAGAGAGAGACGGAAAGATGCAGAGCTGAGAGAGTGAGGAAGATGAAGACGAGAGAGAGCTAGGGTTTATGCTTCGGATTGGAGTCAATTGAACACGAATCGAACTTGAGGGGACCAAAAATGGAAATAGGTCGAAAGTGTTGGGCGAAATGTGCAATTTTTACGTAATTGGAGGACGATGTGTGTCAGTAGGGGATTCGAGAAAGCTCGGCCGTTGGATCGGTGCGAAGAGGAGGGAGCGGACGGCTCTGATTAGTTAGAAAAATAAAAAGATCCGGATGCAGGGGATTTGAACCCGACGTGAATCGAACACGCAACCTTCTGATCTGGAGTCAGACGCGCTACCATTGCGCCACGGATCCGCCGATGGTAGTTCCGGCTGAACATAGATATTTATACATAACAAAAATATTTATGTAATATTAGTATGCGTTCAAGCAGTATTTTTTTAATCGTACTTGTATTTCTTTCTCTGTGTAATTGCCCGTGCATATACTAAATAATATGTAAAAAAATAATGCGATAAAGGTTATTTTTCAAACCCACTTTTCTATTTAAATGCCCCTTTGGAAATATAAAGGTTTTTTTTTTAAATAATTCTTGTGAAATATGTCGACATGAGTTTTTACTATTTTTAATATCTTAATTAGGTTACTCAGAACTCTTTTAATAAGACCCATTTTCAGAATCACTCGAAAACCGAGACCCCTTGAATTGCACATACCACAACTTTTAATTAAAAATATGATAAAATAAAATTTGCTGAAAATCATAATTTGAAGATTTGAAGGGCACAGTTTCTGCGTCAAAAATCATCATTTGAAGTTTTGTAAGCTCAATTTTGTTGTTGAAAAATTGTAATTTGAAAATCTAAAATCTGTGAATTTTATATGTCCATGATAATATGAAGTTGTAAAACACGAAGGTTATGTGAGTAAGGCACGAATGAGTGAATTTTCTTTCTCACTCTACAGATAAAAATTATATTATAAGCCTGTACGAAATGAACGTAAACCAAAGGCCAAGGAAGCCTATGATCAAGCCGAAAACCAAAGCATTACTCTCGTGTCCAAAAGCAACTTTTCACTACGTAAATATTTCTTTCTTTTTTAAGGAGTACAACTATAATTGATAGATATTCTTACCTTTACCAAAAAAAAAACTATAATTGATAGAAATGTTTAAAAATAAAAATAATTGATTTAAATAATTACAAGAGGAAAGAAGAAAAATGATTCGAAATGCAACGCTTGGATTTATGATATTGTTAGGATGCTAAGAAGGGAAAACAAAGAAATCGAGTGTATTAAGATGTAAATATTCTCTATGTATTGATAGATAGATACAGGAAGAAGCGTGTTAATGAGAAGGAAGAAAAAGTATCTTTTTTATATTTTTTTTTATCAATAAGCCCCAAGGATGCAATCGAGTTGAGCCAAGTTAGCACAATGCTAGACTCGTTGACTCAAGGCTCGAACCTCAATAGAGTGCCTTTTTCCAAGCTTGAACTCGACTTGATGCAGAACTCAATATACTCAATCCCAATTTGACTCGACTTGTTTTTATGTGTATAAAATCAACATACTTGAATTTTTCTTATTTGATTGAACTCAACTCGACTTAAAATGCTCTTTTTATTTGTATTTAAAAACATATTAGAGGTTGAAATGCAAATATGAAATAAAAAAGCAATATTGTAGGAAATATTTTACATTATATGCCGTTATAATGAGTAAACAATACAAAAAATCAAATACTCGATTAGGCTTCTGACTAGACCTAGCCAAGTGTCTTAAGAATCAAACTAGGATTGACAAGCTACTTAAGCTACTCGAGTAGGTGATGAGTAACCCGTTCACACGTATCTCAACTCGTCCGTACCCTTAATAATCCCTCAAATGAAAATGTACCCAAAATAATTTTAAAAAATGTCCTCACGTGTCCTTTATTGTCTCTCAATCATTTGCCTCTTTTTCCTTCCCTCCTTCATGAAGGGACTCATCTAGATTGATGTCCTAGAAACAAGAAAACTATTATTTATTGATTTCCTATAATTTTTTTAATGCGAATGCCATATCCTAAAACAAAATCCAAACTTTTGCTCTCGAGACAAATAAATTGCAAATTCCATCAATTCCATGGCTCTCTATGCTGACGTATCGCTGTTGACCAACACCAAAAAAAAAAAAAAAAATCCGTGACCTTTAATTTATGATTTTTCATTAACCGAATTTAATTCATAAATTTCAGGACATCAGTATGTCCGAGCAATAATACTATGTCGGACAAAAACGAAAGCGAAAAGTGAGAATGTCAAGGAGAGCAGGGGAAGGGAATAATACACGTGTCGGGCGACAAATGGAAAAATCTAAAAACAAAGAGAAAATAAAAATATAAAAGGGGGAGAAAAGGGAAGAAAATTCGGGGACTAGCTGATAAAAAGCGCACGCCGCCCACAGACCAAACCGCCAAAACCGCCCAATCGCCGACGTCATGATCAGGACCAGGGACGAGGAGCGGGGGCCGTGAGGGGAACTCCCGGGTCACCTACCTGTCAGATTAGCCACGCGTCGGACGCCGCCCCCGCGTGCGCGAATCTTCCACGGCATCTACTCCTTCCCCCTGAAAAACTACCGCGGATCGCCTGATCCCCCGCACGTGCCAATTCCTGATCCCTATATATATATATATATATATATATATATATATATATATATATATATATATATATATGTATGTTTGTATGTATGTATAGAGAGAAATTCTCTCTTCTATTTTTTTTTTTTTTTTTTTTTTTGGGGCCGAGGAGAATTCTCAATAGGAAAAATAATGCTAACCCATCATGAACTTGAACTTGAACTGTAGTCCAATGTACCGTATGATTTTTATCTTTCAATTTGTTCAAAGGAATCTTAGCTTGGATTAATGAAAAGACCATCACTTGATCATATATAAAAATTTAAGAGTCCATAAATGAAAAATCCAATGATCATATTATATATTAGATTAAAACCTATGAGTCATATATTGAACAAATTTAAAATTATTAAATCAAAATTCAAGGGCTTTTTGGATCGTCATCCCTTCTAGATATTTCAATGCAAGGGTTTTAAACATTGATAAATTTGAAGAAAAATAAGTTAATGATATCATTGCTTTATCTAGAAAATGAAATTGACTAACCAATGAAATTTGAGAATTGATGCAATCGAATTTTTGCCAATTATAATGAGTTTTATTGGGGATTAAAGGAGTTGTTGAGAATTCCTGTTTTGTCCTCTCTTCAGTAGTATAACACCGGTGTCCATTTTTATTTATTGCTACCAAAATAGGATATGGAAATAGGATATGCGGTATAAATATGGAAAATCTATCCTCTCTCTTGTTTTTGAAAAATATAAAATAAAAAAGATTTAGGAGATTGCATAACGCTTGCTCTCAAATTCTTTGTTCACAAGGTAATGATATTTTTGCTTCACTCTTCACCTTTTAATTCTTACCTAATGATCTGTGACGTAATGCTAGACATGAAGGATAAAAATGTCTTTATTTTTACTTGTTTACACGTGACCTTATTATTATTTTTTTTAATAACCTGTGGAACCTCGTAAGTTCGACAATCGGCGAACAAACCCCGGAAAAGCAATTGCATGACCCACCACCATAAGACTCCAAATAAGAATCCCTAATGACGTTTCTGAGATTCGAAATTCTCCTGTTTGTGAGGGGAAGAGAGTTGAGCCAGCTAAGGGGCTGTTTGTTTATGTTTCTTTTTCTGTTTTTAAACACTTTTTTTTTTTTTGTTCATAGAACAAAAAAAAGCAAAAACAAAACTTAAACACTTTTTTTTTTTTTCTTATTTTTCTTCTTATTTTCTTCTTTTTATTTTCTTTCTTTTTTCTTTCGCCGATCGCCGGCCTCGGCCATGGCCGGCGACCCAGGCCAACGAGGGCGGAGGCCTCGCCCGAGCACGGCGAGGCTCGCCGCCGCTAGGCGAGCTCGGCCTCACGGATCCGGGCGAGATCGAGCTCGCCCAACCAAGGTGAGGCCGACCCTCGCCCGGCTACGGCGAGCCTCGCCGTGCAAGGGCGAGGCCGCCGGTCATGGCATTGAGGCGGCGACCCGCCAAAAGAAGAAAAAAAGAAAAAGGAAAAAGAAAAAAAGGAAAAATAAGAAAAAATAGAAAAAATAAAAGAAATAAAAAAATTATACAAATTTACCAAACGTGTTTCTATTTATTTTTTGTTCTCGGAATAAGTTTACCAAACGCGTTTTTTTTGTTCGAAATTGTTCTGGAACGTAAACACTTTTTTCTATTTCATTCCCTGAACAATTTTTAAAAAAACGCAAAACAAACGCACCCTAAGTCACTATGGACGGTAGTATTTACACACGACATTATTGCTTGCTGATTGTACAATCAATGTACCCGATGAAAGAATCAAAACTCACCACCGACCAACTTTAGGACTCCTCCAGTAGTAATTCATTAATGCACCAATCAATACGCCTTCATACGAGATCCACACGATTTGACGACGTACACATCCTAAATTCACATGAACCAACATGCACTCGATAATTTCTCTCTTAATTTTTTGTCTCTCTCTCTTCATCTCCGAGTCCCTATCTAATGATCCACGACGTGACGAATAAAAAGGCCTTTTGTTTTTTCACTTGCTTATGCGCGACCTCATTGCTTGCTTATTACACGATCAACACACCCGTCGAATTAACCGATTTCATGACTTATCCAATCATAATTCATCAGTGCATCAATCAACACATTTTCTTCACATGAGATTTACACGATCCAACGAGGCATGCACGTGCGCACACCCACTAGATGCACATGAACCATCATGCACCTGATGATTGCTCTCTTAATTTCACCGCACACTCCCCACCTTCCCCTCCTCCCCACTCCCACCGTGCGTGACCACCTGTCAAACTAGCAACCTCTCTCACTCTAGACTTCCCCCCTTCTCTCTCTCTCTCTACTGTCTGGTTCCTTCCCTCGTTTCTATTTTTGTATGCCCGCACTTCCTCCGAGGTCCCTCCCTCCCTCTCTCTAGCCAGAAGACAGAGCTGGTTCCGAAGACAGAGAGAGAGAGAGAGCAATGACGAGGAGTGGAGCGCTGCTGCTGCTGCCGCTGCCGAGGCTGCACGCGCCTCCAATGGAGTCCCTCTTCCTCGCCTCCTCTGATTGGTGGGACGACATCAACGAATCCACCCGGTGGCAGGACGCCCTCTTCTTCTCCCTCTCCGGCGCCTACGCCCTCGTCGCCGCCGTCGCCCTGGTCCCCCCTCTCTCTTCGCTACTTGAGATCGATGTTGCCGGCGACGCAGCGGCTTATCGAGCTTTGCTTTGGTTTGAGGATCAGTAGGATTGGATTGGGTTGGGTTGGATTGGATTGGGTTTGTTGGGCATTGACATTGTGTTTAAATAACAATTAGTGCAGTGTGTGCTGAGGCGTTACGCTACAGTTTTGGTTTGGTTTTAGTGAAAAGCGCTAATTTGATTGGTAACTGTTCGGTTGACGTGTGGATCACCTCCCTACTCTATCGTTTTGGGAGAAAGCTGCGGTCTTTTTACTGTTCGCCCCCCCATTCTGAGGATATCTTGATGCCCGATAGTTCGGAAACTGAGTTTGTTTAGAATTTGACTGGATTTTTAGGAACCCCTTTAAGCCTTGCGTTTGAATCCCGCTGCATTGTTGTGAAAGGTGCCGTCTTTTTGGCTTGTGATTATTGCAGATTCAACTGATTAGGATTGAGTTGAGAGTGCCCGAATATGGTTGGTTTTAGTGAAGCGCTAATTTGATTGGTTAACTAGGTACTGAACTGTTCGGTTGGTGTGAGGATTGCTTTCCTGCTCTCTCGTTTTGGGAGAAAGCTGTGGTCTTTTCAGTGTTCGCCAGCTGACTTCCTGCTGTTTCCCCCCATTCTGAGGATGTCTTGATGCCCGATAGTTCCAAAACTGAGTTTCTTTAGAATTCAACTAGATTTTGGGGAACTCCTTTTGAGCCTTGTGTTTGAATCCTGCTGCATTGTTGTGAAAGGCTTCATCTTTTTGGCTTGTGATTATTGCAGATTCAGCTGGTGAGGATCGAGTTGAGAGTGCCTGAATATGGTTGGACAACGCAAAAGGTCTTCCATCTCATGAACTTTGTAGTCAACGGAGGTAATGTATCTGAGTGTTGATAGAGATTAAGAACTTTTTGTCTTCAGTCCCATTTGGTTTGTAGAATTTTCAAATGCTTACTTTTGCCTTTATTTTCAGTACGTGCTCTTGTGTTTGCATTCCATAAGCAAGTATTCGTGTTGCAGCCAAAGGTTAGTCCTCTAGGGTTCCCAGCAGTTAATTTTGGTTCTGTGATCCTGTCTTTTTTAAACTATAACTCATCGTACTGCATTAATTTTAATCATCTCAATAACACAGTCGATACGAGAACTTTTGTTGCTTGAAGTTCTTTAGTTTCTAACTGTTGGAAAATGATTAAATAATAAATTCAGTCTTGAATTTGTTGATTTTATCTTCCTTTGTTACGAAATACATTGGCTCACGAATCTCCCCGGATATGGCTTGCTCCTATAAGTGTAATAATAATTTAAGAATATTTTAAATCAGGATCAGTTTAGAAGAGTTAGAACAGGGATGAAAAAGGAGCGTTGCTTAATTACTATGTTGGGCAAAGTTGAATTCATATTCAGAGAAGGGAACTGTAATATTACTGTTGCTAGCATTTACAACTGAGAACTTTGGTTGTCCATCTTGCGGTCTGAATCCTTTGAGCCATCAACTAGACTAAAGAATTTATAGATTGCCATATTATTCCTCGCAGATTGTTCTTATAAATTGGAACAGTGACAAAGAGACTGTATCACTTAGACTTCTGATTCTGACGCATAGGATTGTGGCATTTAGATGCTTCTTATAGATCATACATATTGGATTAGCTGCATCACCTATATAGTCTTTTCCTCTGGTGGTTCTACTCTCATTGAAGGACATTGTGTAGCTAACCCTTAAATAAGATCGTACATCTAGTTGTAAAGTTCATTTGGGTTGTAAATCTCCCTTAATTTCACTGGCATCCTCACTAACATTGTCAAATTATGTTGATTCTCTATACACACTGTAAACCACTTGTTTAAATACTAAAATCTCTATTTTTCTGTGAAAATTTTGTTGCTTATTGAGTTAATGTATGTGGAGCAGGTGTTAACTTTGGTTCTATTGGATCTTCCCGGACTTCTGTTTTTTTCTACTTATACTCTCTTAGTACTGTTTTGGGCTGAGATATATCACCAGGTAAGTAAAAATAGCTTTGTTCAAGTAATGTTAGATCTGCTTCCTTTGAGGAATATATATAATACTTCTGTTCTAGCTATCTTTAAGTTGTGAGATTTTGACCTATGGACATCTATTGATGCGTAGGCGAGAAGTTTACCATCAGATAAGCTGAAGATATATTATCTATCTATAAATGGTGCTATGTACTTTATACAGGTATATCTCTCACAGAACAATCTTCGAGTACTAATCAAATATTTAATACTTTTCGTAAATATTTGGAGTGTTAGATTTGTCTTTCTTTTTCTTGCTTTTCTATTTTGACATTTTTATTATAAATAGGCTCAATAAATTAATGCTTGTAATATATAGGCAAATTTGGTGCTGCACTTTTGAATGCAGCAATAGATAGCATTATATCAGTGTGAAATTCACCCTTGTATCATTTCTGTGTACGGCACGTGGCTTTCATAACTATCCTTTCAAACTTTTCCAATTTGCTTGTTTGCTTGTCTAGTATCCATGTTAATGTAAAGCTTCAAATTGGTTAGCCCAGCTGCTTGTAGTTTCAAATTACTGATGATGGAGTCGAGTGGATTGCTAGATTTCGGCTTTCAAAGTCATTTCAATTCTGCATACCCAAGTTGGAGGAAGCAAGATCCAGATTCCTGAATTAAGTCACACTGTTACAGCCCTTATGTATGGAATGAGTAACTGGGCTTGCTGATTGTAGATAAATTCATCAAGGACCGAAAATCAATAATAAAGTCAACATTACAATGTATCCACGTTGTTATGAAGTTGTGATGTTATGTAGTCTAACCCTTTAGTTGACGGAATTTGTATATATCCTTGTTACCTTTTTAAATCATTCTACAAGACAGTTGTTAGCCTATTAGCGATAGTGCAGCATAAGTTAGCTCCTGGAATGTACGACTCAGATTTAGGTTGTAGAAAAAATCTATCACATTATTCGTCCCTCATGCGGATGGATGTAAATTTCACATCAGGTTTGCATCTGGATTTATCTGTGGATAGACGACAACAGTGTTGTGGAACTTATTGGGAGGATATTTATTGCAGGTGACATTCCATTTTTACTTCCCGAGCTAAAAATATATTTCTCTTTATTACACTTCCTTGTAGCTATTTTAGTTCCTGTCATTCCACTAACTCCATTTTATACTTGATTATTGCAGTTATCTCAATAATAGCTGCATTGGGTTTCTTATTATATGGAGGAAGGTGGGTTCAGCAGCACCTTTGATAGTTATTGCGACCATTGCATCTTGGCCTTCATATGCTGTTTACCCGATGCTATCTTATCTTTGTGGCTTTTTTTGTACATTGGCTAAATAATTCCATTTATTATCATGACTTGCTTTAGATTATTTTCCATGCTAAGGCGTTTTCCTATTGAATCTAAAGGGAGGAGGAAAAAGCTTCATGAGGTATGTAGCCTTCCTTCTCTTGTCTAATTTTTCCTTCCGCTCATCATATTGTAGCAGGCTTTAGGCATAGGCTCTCATCATATTGTAGTGGGCTTTGGGCATTTTATTGGGTTTTTATGATCTTGGCATCTGTCTGTCTCAACATCTATTTACGGGAGAATCGGAGGTTACAAACTGATAAGGTGATCACCGCAAGTACTAGTTTAGTGTGAAGAACTTTTTGTGTATTGGTCATGGCCATCTCCATTGCTGCCTATCTATAGATTGCCTTAAAACCATTCTTGAAGTGTTATCCAGTTTAATCATTATCAATCTGAACATCTATATGAGGTCTGTCAGCACTAAGGGCATGCTGGATGGGATGTAGTAGATGTCTTGAACTCCTGAGTATATTTGTTCTGCACATCCATTTTCTATTTGTGATCTGAAAGTAGCAAGTGGTAGCTGAACAGAAGTGGTAAAGTGTGATAAGCTGCTGCTGTTTAACTAATACACTAATTGACTGTCTCGTGTGCATGCTACTTGAGTCACCCACCCTTGGAGCCGCTGCAAAATATCTTGTTCACCTCTTGCTAATTTTCTTTGGATGAATTGTCACAAAACCAGTGCTTTGAAGGGATTGTACATATACAGTCACCTTTTAAGACAAGCCATTTGTCAAACACATTGCATTAAGATAACTTGCGAAGAATGTCAAAAGGAATCTTTGACTTCATTTTAATTACTTTGACACAAGATCTGCATTCTCTTGCAGGTTGGATCTGTTACAGCTATATGCTTCACCTGTTTTATTATCAGGTGTTCGGTGGTAAGTTCCAATTTTGACATAGTCTTCCATACTGCTACTTACAGTTTCAAACCTGATGCACATCCCTACTAATATTATTTTTTCCTGTTTAATTGATGAGATTTTTTTTTTTTTTTTTGGGGTCAAATTTTTACTAGACTTGACTTGGGCAAAAGAATAGAAAATACAATATATAACAATGACGACTTCAAAACAGTGCTGTTAGCCTTTTCTTGCCATTTCTAGTTGAAGCTTTGTATTTCTTTTAAGGTCTTGACGTGGAAATAAAGGCCACTTCCCCTTTCACCACCTAGCAATCATGACAAGAAATGCAACAAAATGCGTAGCTCAATGCACCTAATTACATCACTTTGTTGGTCAGATTAGTTGGCTCATATGGCTAGTGCCCTCTGCAACTTTGGGTTCAACCTGCTGAGTATTGAACCCGGCAAACTCCCCTAAACCGATCCCTGCCCTACCAAAAGGACCGAATTGCCTGTTGGCTTCTATTATGAGTATCAGTCAAGGCTGCCCCCAGCAGAGAAGGCTTAGAGAACTTGCCACAGCAAGCAATGACTCTTGTTAACTGATGTGCTAAGACATACACTCTTTTTGGAACAACAATTAATTCACACGATATCACAGCACTAGTGAAGGGTTGGAATTTCGACACTCTTTACTGTTTATTGTGTTTTAATCTCTGGTTACCTTTTCTCATCAGCATAAAAATAATGCAAGTCCTGTGATTCACATGTAAGGTCTGACTTACGGGAGAAAGGGACTATTGACCAGTATGCTGTTGGGCCAGATTTTTAAAAGTTAAAACTTTTGAGAAAAATGATCTATTTACAACTCTTTTTTGCCAAGTGCAAGCCAATAAATACGGACACTTTAGTTGTTTATATCTCTATCCAATGGTTAGCTAACAACTTTTAGGATTCTTTGTTTAGTACATAATGGCGATCAGCTCTTTCTTGCTAATTTTCTTACTAACACTGGCTTTATTAAATGTTTTCGGAAAAAGATTTCTCTTAGAAACAAGAGGAACAGTTGGCAGGTCAAGCAGTTGAACAGCTGGTTCCATTGCGTATGATGTCATCTTATCTAATGCAATAATATTGAAAAATAAGAAAGGGTAAATATCCAAATCGGCATATAGGTCAGTTGGACCGAGGTTGTCAAATGTCAATAGTAAACATACTTGAGCCTTGAGGTGTTTGAGTTGCGTCTGTAATGCCCTTGTCATTGGCTTTTTTGCAGCCATAGACACAAAGATTAGACTAAAGTTGAGGCATTTGTACGATGGAAACATAACATTATGATCCGAGACTGAACTCTCTTCTCCTGTGGGACATCAAGGGCTTAAAAAATCTAAAAGCCCCTAGCAAGCAGTCATAGTTGTTTCGTATGAACTTTTAGCCCAATAACCACATCTTCTTTGGTACTTCTAATTTATTCGGAAATAAAGAGTTGACGACAATTGGATGTGAACACATTTTGGATGTTGAAAAAGGTTGTCACTTAAAAGAACTGGGAGTTTGGACTCTCAGTTGAAAAAGTTCAAACCCAGTTGAAGATCGCCATAAACTTGACTTTGCCAAAGTGCTTCAGAAGAGGATTCTTGGTGAGTAATTTTGACAGCATAGAGATAAAGCGTGTTTATGTTGTACTTGTCACCAGGAACTAAGTTAACCAGAGAATCTCACCAATTATCAACCCAGATTAGAGACTTTCTTGCACTCTGACTACTACTTTGTCCTCTTGGTTGGGATAATGTCAATTTCTTCCCAACCTGTATGGTATGATGGCTGGGCTAGACAAGAACCTAAACTATCAACTGAACATAATTTGGAATGGAGCAATCATATGCATTTTGCCTTGCTGATAGTACCTTGATGTAATGATGCAATGCTTCTTATATGCAGGTTCTTCTATCAGCTTTTGATTCAGATGCATCACTTGATGTTTTGGATCATCCAATTTTGAATTTGTTATACTACATGGTATTCTCTTAACTCAGTTATGGTTGTTGCTCAAGTTGTCTGTGATCGTGTTGCCATTTATGAATTTGGTATATAAACTTATTTCCCTTTTGTGCCAGCTGGTTGAGATCCTGCCTTCTGCTTTAGTCCTCTACATCCTACGCAAGCTGCCTCCTAAGAGGATATCGGCCCAACATCACCCTATCCAATAGCCATAGTTCATTTTTGCCTGCTTAAGTATTCTTCACCCACTCAAGATGGGATTTCATGCCTCATCCATTGGCTTTGAGTAAGTCAAGTGAAGCTAGAAGAGAATTCGGACATCTGATTCTGGGGTGGCACAGGACGCCGATGGTTTGCGCGTGCTTTGTACATTATGAAGTTTCCTCAAGTTTGCCAAAGGGGACAGCATCATTGTTGATTTCTTCGGACTGTGTGACTTGTAGAATTGGTTCTTTGATACCTTTTGCATGCCTTTTGGGTCAACATCTGTGAAAGGAGAAGCCCCTGCCTCTTTTAGGTGCTAGGTGTCGATTCTTTTTCGGAGTTTTCAACGGCTTGTTGTGCTCTTGAGTAGTGATTGGAAATGATATCTTAGTTTATTCCCATTTTTTCTTTCAGAACAGTTGGATCCTGTTGTGACGTTAGGCTTTGCTTTAGAAGTTGTATTTGGCGGAATCACCATTTAACCCTCGAAGAAATTGCAGATTGGGGTACCGCATGGCTTGTGGTTGCTTGTTGCTATTAGTTTGAGTTCATCTGCGTTCCAATTGTCTTTACCCTAGAGCCAGCAACAAACGATCTATCATTCCCAACAAAAAACAGGAAGTTCAGTTCTCAGTTTTTTTCTGTCAGATAAAGAGCAAAGAAGTTTGGATGTGGCCTATAATTCCTCCTTGCCTTTGGACATTTGAAGCTTCAATGAAAAAGTTCGGTTCTTTGTGCTTCTCTGCAGCAATTTTCGTTGTAAAGGATTGGGTAAATTGGGTGGACGCTCTTGACTTCTGGTTAAAATGCAGGTTGGCCCGTCATTTGAAATTTGCACGATCAACTGCTGTTATCATCCCTCCTTCGGGAAACCAAGATTGCTAATTGGACGAGCACATATTACCCGCTGTTTCATTGGATAAGTGGCGGTGATGCTAAATTTAACCTGCTGATTGTGAAATTTGATGCTTACTGTCATTAAAAAATTAAAAATTTGTATTTTGACATTGCAGTAGATTTTGTGCAATTTAAGAGCCTGGCAAGTCTTGATCTGGGGTATGTATATGCAGTCCGCCCTTCTTCATTTGATGCTCAAAATGACGTTTATCAGGGTTTATGATATAAACTCCTTTGCACCGATGAATCTAAGCGGTTCCAACTCCAATTTCATAGGATTCCTCACGAGCGAATCATGTCATAAACGGACTAAATGTCACCGACATAAAACTTCTCAAAATCTCAAAATCTCAAAGTCTTGACAAGTGCTTGGAAATTTTCAGATCATCACCCAGAAAACTTCTCTTGCACCTGATACTACAAGACAATCTCCTAAGATGGAGGATTGCCTGCAACCGCAGTAACTGCAACAACTACACAAAGCATATAACCAAATCTGCAATAGTGAAGCAATTAATTGGAGTAGCCTTGGAACTGACTCATTCTTTTGATATGAACATTTGGTCCTACTGGCAAGAAAAGGAAGAGAAACAAAGAAAGGGAAATAAACATTTGCTCGTTCAAAAACTCTAAAAATTGAATCCGTGGTTGGTGATTCTTCATAGGCGATGCTAACATTCCAAATTTGTCTGTAATGTATCGTATTTATAAAGTCTTCCCCTTTTTTTCTACAGAAGATGATGAAATTGCATGACCCCGATGGTTGCTTTAATTTTGTTTAGCAGTCTGTTCTGCGACAATGGCAAAAGAATATAAAACCCACTAAAAAAGAAAAACACACACAAGTCTGCCATTGCCTCGCATCAGTTGTAGCAGAATTCAGAAGCCACCAGACAGTTTATCTAAGCAAGAATCAAGTACAGTAAGCCGAGAGAGAGAGAGAGAGAGAGAGAGAGAGAGTCCAAACTTTGAAGCTATGAGAATCCAAACTTTGTGTGAAGCTAAACAAAGAATGATTCCTGCTCCGATTTTTGCACAAGAATGCTATATCCACTCGGAACTTAAGGACTCAACTTCAAAACTGCACAACTTGAAAATCTGAATAGCATATATCAGGTTAAGCTCAAAAGCAGATGAGGGTTAATTACAAGCACCAAAGCATGCGCAGGAGTGTTTTTCTACAGTAAAGGACCAGAATTGTTCCACTATCCTCATGATTTCTCAACAGTAGAATAAGCTAAACCATAAAACTCTTCTTGTCTCAGCTATCAATACCATCAATCTTGGTGAACTTCCTCTGGAGGAGGGGCAGCGAATCTCACGGCTGCTGGCCGTGCAACCACGACAGCCTCATCAGCGAATAGAGCCTTGATAAATGATGGGGTTCTTAGGGCCGACGACCCGTCATCCGTGGATACACGTCTTCAAGAAAGTAGTAGGCATGACCAGCTATCATTCCCTGTATCATAATATTTCATTTTGAGCATAAGGACCAGCACAACAGAAAATTACCATAGAACTGTAATTAGACAACACCAAACACGACAATAGATTACACACGTTAGTATAGAAGGGCGCTCTTTTCTTCTCTCTCGCACATACCTTGAAGAGAATAACTTTCTTTTACCTTTAAAATACCAAAAAACAAAATCTAGGACTTTAATTCGTTTGTTCATTCTAATCTTAAAATCCCCCTTACTTCGTATTACTTCTATTTCTTTTTATTTTATTTATTTTCATTTCATTCAAAAATTGTTATTTTTTTTCTTATTTTCAGTTTTAATTAATATTTAAATGGAATAATGAATCCATAAGATATTCATTCTATTTTATAGAATTCAACATGAAACTGAAAAGAAGAAGAAGGAACGTGAAAAATCCAGACTTAACTTTTCTTTATAGTTCAATCAGGAAGAGTCATTAACATTGCCCGTGAACCATAATACCCGTAGAATTTTATTCTATGAGTAAATATAAGTATGAAGGCAAAAGAGCTACAACAACCTAGATTTTGACTTCCATCAAAATAAATTAAAATATAGAAAAAAAATTGTTCGATTTTCTAACAACTCAACTTTTTAGAACATTATATCACCAACAAGCTAATGGATCCATGATCGCAGCAAAAGGAAATATATTTCTAATTCGATACATAGTTTAACTTAGAATAAAGGCATCTTTCAATTTTTCTAATTTAAAAGCACATTGGAGATTAGTTAACCAATTGCTTTTGGAAACTTAGCACACTTAGGTATATGAAGGAGAGAGATGATGAAACCATTCTCATTGAAAGAGGGAGGGGTGGTAACAATTATTAATATTGAACCAAATCTTGTGATTGAAGGGTAATTTGGTCAGTTAACATAAAAATGGTATGTTTTAGCCACAAAGAGTGTAGTAATAACACCACGCATCAATAATCTACAGTGATCTTGGTAAATAGGCGGTGGAATAACAACAAACATCATTATTTTAACACCAGCCACCAGACAGGAGCTTTTACAGACTAATGGGACTGTCTATATATGTTTGCTATTCATGATAAGATTGATATTTCGAGCCAAAAGATGTGAAGAACGCTCAGAGTTACTTGATCTTAGATTTTTGAGTTATGTTGATTTTAGTGGATCTTTACTCCTGAAGAGGGTGGGATGATTCTACATCATTCAAGAAACTAAACACTATTGACTAAGGGCCTAGTTCTTATCTTTCACTCTGCAAAAGTTACAGCTAAGCATATCTGCAATGTAGAGCCAACCCAAGAGCTCCTCCAAGCAGAACATGAACGTTGACAATGATGTCTCACTCAGCTCAGCCTAACAGGAATTTAACTTTCAGACTGCATCCATCCAAGCACTCAACACCATCAAAGTAATACAGCCACAGAGCCTTACCAATAAATCCACCCACGCACTCGCACCTACAAGCACTGAGAATCCCAGAAGAACCTGCAAAGAGGAAACACAAACTCAATTGCATGTGCATCCAAACCTCCAAGTGAATGACATTTGCTGAATACGAAATTGGAGGAGTTTATGAATAAATATTAGGAATGCTCAAGATAAATGCCTATTTTTTACAACAAAAGAAATAAACTTTAAGCCTGGTGTGGAACATCTGGTTTAGTAAGCTAAAACCCCAGATGTCGCTTTCTTTTATTGACTAAGCAACTAGGAACAGACACAAAACCTGATAAATCATGTCTCATGCAATTAAACCAACATGCAGTTTGCTATCTCACTTTCTTGGAACAGTTTCTAGGAGTGAAAAATAATAATCTTACTTACCCACGGTAGGTAAGCTGCAGTAAATGTAAAGAGACCCAAGAAACTCATATGGATAAAAGGATTTTGCTTGCTCCACACATAAACCTGCACAAAACACAAAAAGCAAAAGCACGCGTCAAGACATTATCCATCCACTTAAGTCATGATTGGCAATTGCGCAAAGAGACCAAAACTCACCATCATGAAAGTCAGTGAGTTGCTAAGAAATATAATTTTTGCAAATGATTCTGATACATAAGGTACCATTCCTCCAATAAGAACGATTCCAGTTAACACAGTGGAGCCAAATAAGAGCATGTAAAAGAAATCGGCTGTCCTTCCCCTAAAAGAATTCTCTTCAAGAAGCTTGCAGTACCGAGCAAGAAAGAACATGTGGAATAAGAAGTCCAGATCTGCAATCAAATGGGAAAAAAAAAGGTGGAGCTTAAATTAGTGGAGTTGCAACTAATTGTGGGCATAAGTAAATCTCAGATCCTTTGAGAACTCTTCGTATGATCTGTGATGAAGGCCATTGCTCTCATGAATCTTCTCGAAAGCATTGACATTTAGGAGACACAGAAAAACCGAAATGACAAGAAACCACTTTGTCCAATCAAACGTCTCAAGTGACTGTCTGTCCAACTTCGTGCAATGATAACTTGAATTTATTATAACCCGTGATAATGAATGTATGTCCAATTTCAAGGATGATCCCATGGGGAAGGGTAAACCTGATTCCTTTTCAGGGTTATTTTTTTCTGCTAAAGGCAGTCAGTAGCACATTCATAGGAGCCCCAAATACACTGACGAACAGAATAGATCATGCACGGATGGAGCATGGTGCAGGTTAAAGAGTTCATATATTTTTCCTTTAAGAAACTGGGTAAAACCTAGCCTACTGACTGAGAGTTTGTAGATTCTTAGAAGACATTCAAGTTACTCAAGCGTATCATGAGGTAACAAAGCTCCAAGATTGAGGATGGGTTCTCCAAGGAATCCATTTCAAACTATGTGAAACAAGATAATGACGACGATTATGATGACAAGAACATGAAATTTGTTAACTGAAAGCTTTACTCCAACTAACATCATTAACTGCGTGGTACTTTCGTATCATTGTGCCAATTCACCCACATCTAACATATGCAGACATGAGCTCAGGACTCTACCCATCTTGCGGAAGTACAAGAAATTGGTGACGAGGCGCCATAGCTGATACTGCTTAAAGATGAGCCTTGGATGCAAGTAAAGGTTATAAGGTGATATTATCTGCACGGTCCGAAAGAGCAAAATTACCATCAGACATAAAATCAAGATCCCAATCCGGAACACAACTAGTTGGCCCGGGCAGAATCGTAAGACAAAGATTCGACTCCAAAAGCCCCACAACCAAACCTCTTTTACAACCCAAAGCACCGTCATTCACTCACCGAACATCCCGCACTTCTTCGCATACAATCAATTGATCAAATTACCAAACTCGCAGAAACAACCGAAACTTCACACGGAAAATCTCCCAAATGCAACCAACCCACCAAAGATCAACCTCCAATCCGTCGACCCAGCAGCAAGAAACCCGCAATTTAGACGAATCAGACCCGACCCATCACGACCCACAAGCAAGAAAAAATCAGAAAGAAAATCAAGAACCGGCCCAATCCGAATCTTCAATTCACCGAATAAAAGAACGGAGGGCGTCGGCCGAGAGGCGAACCTCGAGGGAGCAGCCGATGGTGGTGACGATTGCGGCCGTGAGGTAGGACCGAGTAATGATGGGCATCTGCTTGTACCATTCCTCCACTGCCTGAGCCATCTTTTCCGACACCCCCTTCTTCCAAACCCGGGAAACAACAGACAAGAAACCCGAAACCCACTCCTTATTTTCCCCGAACTCGACCAACGAACGAACGAACGTTGACCCGGTCGGCCGTACTTGATTCTCGGGTCGCCGGCCGGCGCGCGAATGAAGCACTTGCAGGAGTCGAAGAGAGAGAGAGAGAGGAGAGAGAGAGGAGGGCTCGAATCAAGAAAACGAAATTCAGTCTTTTTTTTATTATTTTCTGATAAATGAATAAATGCTTCGGCTTTTTCTCGTACTTTCCGATTAGACGGAGCGGAAAATGACGAGCGCTAGCGAATTAGGCGGCGCGTGCTGGGCACGGACCAATAGGGAATTTTCCCATCTGGGGATTTCAGTGAGTTCTGAAAATCTATCTTTTATTGGTTAATTTTCGAGTCCCTTGAAATAGCACGAATAATTCCTAAATTTTAGCCCGATATATGATATCGTTTTTGAATTTTTAACTTATTCAATATGATTTTTGAATTTTATCACAATTTACAATGTGGTCAATGAATTTTTATTTTTTTTAATATGATATCTAAATTTTTTTATAAATATTCAATTTAGTCTGTAGATTATATGAAAATATTCAATATTGTCATTTTATTTATTCAAGTTTAGGGATAATTGTTCATAGGTCAAGATTAAATTGAGTATGTACTAAAAATTAGGAGATCGTGTTGAATAAAACAAAAATTTTATAGATAAATTATTGGGATAAAGTTTGGGAACTACATTGAACAAAATAAAAAGTTTATGAATGATATTGTGTGTTGGGTCAAAATCCATGAACCATTTGTGTAATTATCTTCTAGATAAATTTATTTTGTATCCTCATAAATACTTTAAAATATGCATATGCTTCTTCTTTATTGTCATATTTGGCGCAAAATAACCTAAGCATTTTTCAAGAAAATAACAAGTGCGCTGTCCACAAAAGATATTGGATCTTAAAGAAAGAGATATGATGAAAGATCCGAACTTTAGTCTCAAAATTTTAATTCGAATCATTTTTAGGATATGAAAAGTATTGGACATCTTAAGGATCGCATCTTTACTACTTTTGACTTATGGCATTAACAAAACCTCATGGATGAAAAGATATATGCGATATTCTTTTTTGCTTGTATCTATATTATATACAACACAAAACTTTTAATTTAATGTTCGCCTTATATTAACTCTTCAATAAATGAAAGAGATGACATATTATCGTGGATTTTGTAGTTTAAATGCACATTGCACGTGACCGATTCATTGAAAAGTTAGTCCTAATTACATCAATCACTATTCACCAGTACTTCAATAATTTCACGTTCATAAATTTCATGTCTTTCTCCTTTAATGTGGTCGTGCAACAAAAATGTGCAAAAAAGAAAAAGAAAGCTGCTCTCCTCCACTATTTTCACATCCCAAAGTATACAGACAATTTTTAGTTATATCTAACTTTATATGGGAAGCAATTTTATGAAAATGTACACAAGAATAATTGCACCAGCATAGCGCGCATGAAAATGAGTTACTTTCATAAAGCGGGTATAATTGTAAATGAAGATTTAGTTACCTTGTCCATGAAAGAGCAGCCATAAATTAATGGATTCAATTAACACTCTCTCTCTCTCTCTCTCTCTCTCTCTCTCTCTCTCTCTAATTAACTATCTAACATTTTCATAACCATGAAATAGTCTTTATTAGGACCAAGTAGGGTGAAAATGACCAGTTCTTCACGGTTTGGAAAGCTAAAGACATAGGGGAGCTTGGACATTGAGGCTATCCTTCCCTTGCTAGGATGAGTAGATTCTTTCCTACCAACATAGGATGAAACCTATGGTTAGGATGTATTACTTGGTCTTGTACTTCCCTAATTCCATAGCAAATTGTTCTCTCATGATGTTTCTAGAATCGAGGAGCATGATGTATTAGAAGAAATTTTTATATGAGATTTTTAATTTTGTAACTCTTATTAAACTTAATTTCTAATTCTCCATCTTCAAATTCGACGATCTTTCCGATTTCTCGATTATTCACAAGTCTTTGAACCATTTTTATTGGAAACCCTTTTCTTTTTGGAAGTTTGATTTCATTCTATCCAATTTCTACATGATACTTTACTACATCTTTATGATTTCAAAGATTTGCATACGGTAAGATGGTTTTTCCTCTATCTGATTATTGTGGACACAACCTTATAATGGATCCCACGCATGATGCCAAAAAATCGAGATCCTTCGATTGGGTCGAATCCTGAAGTTGTAATATTCACCGTTAATGTTCTCATGATATTTCGATCCATTATTGAAACATTAAAATTCCGATACCAATTCACGTATATAAAAGTAGGGCATGGGGAAGTTGGGCCTCACGTGTGGGCCGGGCCCACTAGGGACCATCAGTGGGGCACCCGGATGTGGGCCGGGCCCACCCGGAACTATCCAGACGAGAGCGGGTACGTGGTTCCCACGAGACAGCGCCTCGTATTTTCACTTTCCAGACCTAATTTTCCATTTTCGGGATTTTCCCGGCCAAAAACGACTCGCGTTTCACCAAAATAGAAAGGGAAAAAAAAAGAAAAAAAAATTGAAAGCCACCCACCACCCACCACAATAAATATATAAAAGCAAAATTGATATATATATATATATATATATATATATATATATATTTTAAAGCAATATTGCTTTCTTCTTCTTCCTCTTCTTCTTTCCCCTTCTCTCTCTCTCTCTCTTCGTTTCAGCCACAAGCCATGGCGTCCCTGCTCGCCAACGGCATCTCCTCCGCCCGCTTCGCCGCCTCATCCCCTCCGATTCCCCAAGATTCTCAAATGGGTTCGCCCCAAAGACCGACGCCCTCAAGCCTCCAACCGCCCCGGCCGGCGGCGGCGCGGCGGCGGCGGCCTCCGGGTCCGCGCCGACGTGGGCTACGAGACGCGGCGGCCCGACCCAGGTAGCCCCTCCACGTCCGCCGCTGCCGCCGCCGTCGCCCCGGCGGCCCCCAGCTACGACGAGAAGATCGCCCAGATCCTGAGCTTCAACGATTACGACGAGAAGTACGGGTTCAACGTGGATATCGATTCGTTCTCGATCCCGAAGGGTCTTTCCAGGAGACCGTGCGGTTGATTTCGCAGCTCAAGGAGGAGCCCGAGTGGATGCTCGAGTTCAGGCTGAGCGCCTTCGAGAAGTTCTTGAAGATGAAGGAGCCCAACTGGTCGGACAACGCGTACCCGTCCATCGATTTCCAGGACGTCTGCTACTACTCGGCTCCCAAGAAGAAGCCCGCCTTGAATAGCCTCGACGAGGCCGACCCGGAGCTGGTCAAGTACTTCGACAGGCTGGGCATCCCTCTGAACGAGCGGAACCGGCTCGCCAACGTCGCCGTCGACGCGGTGCTCGACAGCGTCTCCATCGCGACCACCCACCGGGAGACGCTGCACAAGGCCGGCGTGATCTTCTGCTCCATATCCGAGGCGATTAAGGAGTACCCGGATCTCGTGAGGAAGTATCTAGGGAGAGTCGTGCCGAGTGAGGATAATTACTATGCTGCTTTGAATTCTGCGGTGTTTAGTGATGGGTCGTTTTGTTATATACCGAAGGACACCAAGTGCCCGATGCAGATTTCGACTTATTTTAGGATAAACGCGATGGAGACCGGGCAATTCGAGAGGACTCTGATAGTGGCGGAGGACCGGAGTTTCGTGGAGTATCTGGAGGGGTGCACCGCCCCGTCTTATGATCGGAATCAGCTACATGCTGCTGTGGTGGAGTTGTATTGTGCTGAAGGGGCGGAGATAAAGTACTCCACGGTGCAGAACTGGTATGCTGGGGATGAGGACGGGAAGGGAGGGATCTACAATTTTGTCACGAAGAGGGGCCTTTGTGCAGGAAACCGCTCGAAGATTTCTTGGACACAGGTGGAGACAGGGTCTGCCATTACTTGGAAGTACCCGAGTGTAGTTTTGGAGGGCGATGATACCGTGGGCGAGTTTTATTCGGTAGCATTGACGAATAATCATCAGCAGGCAGATACGGGAACAAAGATGATACATAAGGGGAAGAATACCAGAAGTAGGATTATTTCGAAGGGTATTTCGGCTGGATTCTCTAGAAATTGCTACAGGGGCTTGTTCAGGTCCAGTCGAAGGCGGAAAATGCTCGAAATTCTTCGCAATGTGATTCCATGCTCATTGGTGACAAAGCTGCTGCCAACACCTATCCCTATATCCAGGTAAAGACAATTTGGACTATTCAGTTGAACAGCTTGGTTATTGGTATGATAGTACTAGTTAATCATCCAACGGTTTGGTATACCATTATCATGTTGATGACTTCACTGGGATCTGAGTTGCTCTTTCCCTGAAGTGCATTGATGTCATTGACCAAGTTCTTGGGAATTCGTTCTATTAGTTTTCTGGTTCATCAATTAAGGAAAAGCCTTATGGTAAAGACATCTAATAAGAATGAGGTTCACATATGTGGTTTTATTTTTTATGCTTTAGTCAAGGCACCTTCCATACTGATTGGTGCCTTTCTAGGTGTAAAGACTGAATGTTGGGGTTGTCAAATGATTTTTAGAGTGTGTTTGTTTTGAGCTTGTGTTTGTAGGAAAAGTGCTTTGCTCTGGGAATAGTTCATTGAAAATGAAGGTGACAGTTTCAGCATCCAATGTGTGGTCGGAAATAAATCTATTTCCTTAAAGAGGTATTGAGATTGTTGATCTGGTAGACATGTGTTAGAGGCTTCTGACTCCTAATTGTCAATACCAGCGGTGATGAGGGCACTACATTGATTGTGGGCCATGGGCCACGATTGCAAATTTAGTTCATTAAGAAAACGGAATTTGAAAAAAGCTCGAGAGAAGATTTTTTAGGTTGCAAAGCAGAGGTATACAAAAGAGAGGTGGAAGATGGTGAAGAAAGCCATGAAATGGGACCTTCATTAAGAAAACTACTTCCACTAACTGACTTTTTGGACTGTGCCAAATAATCAAATGAGAAAATTGTATTCTTCTGATTTTGAGGTGCCTTTAGTTTGCTCATTTAGGTAAACATCTTGGACGTTTCATTTTAACACCCTTTGGGCTGTCCAAGATGACTTTCTGTTGTTACCCCGATCAGGCTGTTGTATAAATCTCTGGCATTAATAGCATTTGCATTGGAACAATTTTGCTTTTCTCTTTTATTTTGCCTTTGTGGATTGGATTAGACTTTGCCTAGATGCCCAAACCAAACAAGGACGATAAATATGACTATAAAGTGCAAGCAGTGACCGTATAACAGTAGGATTGCCTATATAAGGCAATTTTGAACTATCATTGCTCTACTTGATTCACTTCCTTCCCTGGAAACTGAGGTTTCCCTTCCGACAATCCAATGACTGCCCTGAACTCAATATATGACTTGTGGAGATATAGTAGGAGATAATTTTTTTATTCTAGGGCTTTACCATATTGGATAAACAGCTTTGGATTTTAAGAGCTCATGGTGCAGTTTCCAATAATCTAGTCTGTCTATTGTCAGCACTAGTGGGTATTCTGCAACTGATTCTTTAGTCTCTGTAATATCAGTTAACTAAACAGTATTCTTATAGATATTTGGCGAATATTTTCCTTTTACTTTCATGTTGCCTCACCATGCTGTTAAAGAACTCGTCAGATGCTTACTTCGATTCAGCACATGCTGCTTGAATGATTCTTTGGTGTCCCATTTTGTTTGCCAGGCTTTCTAGCTTCTCTCACTGTATTTGCAATGAAATAGTTAATGATTGGTGGATTGCCATTGTTTTGAGGGCACCCATAACTGATTATTGTTATATACAACAGCAACAGTTGAGGCACTTCAAAAAGTTTGTATTGGATAGTGCTTTTTGGAATTAATTTTGAATATCGGCTGCTATGGAGGACTTCAAAAACACATCTATCTTTATGTTTTCTTGATCTTATCTGGTCATGACCATTAATGCAGAACCCTATTTTTTGGGAAAACATCTCTTATTTTAGAACATGCTTAAAGTAGTTTTTTTTTCCCAGAAACTGAGCATCGTCCTGCAATTAGGACCAGTTTTGTTTGACCAGGGATTTTCTTCCCCTTTTGTTCAAAGTGCATAAACATCTGCATACCTTTAGAGGCATATCCAAGTCTCAATTTGTTTTATCATATGGGCTGCCTTGAATGCATAAACATTTGTTTTCTATCTGTCAGGTGAAAAATCCCACTGCTCGCATTGAGCATGAGGCGAGTACCTCAAAGATCGGTGAGGACCAGCTATTCTATTTCCAGCAGAGGGGGATCGACTACTAAAGCTATGGCTGCCATGATCTCTGGGTTCTGCCGTGACGTGTTCAACGAGCTCCCCGACGAGTTCGGTGCCGAGGTGCACCAACTCATGAGCTTGAAGCTCGAGGGATCAGTGGGTTAGGAGGCAAAGTTCTTCTTGTCTTGTAAATTTAGGCTGTAACTGTTACTTACATATAGACTCTGCATGTAAAAATCACCTATGTGATCCTCAAGTGTCTGTGAGCTTCAGCAAGCTTCTTTGACACGGGTTAATAATGTAAATGCACCATCTATGTAGCACGGTCACAATAATTTTGAATCAAAATGGTTTTCCAAAGTTGTTGTTGGGTCTTTCTCTTTTGTTTCTCTTGTCTTGGTGAACTTAGGTTGCCAGACTTACAGGCATTTACTGGTATTTGGACATGTTACAGATTATCAGTTATTTTGAAGTTCTGAAGCCAATTTGGCGGATGAATAGCTGTTTTACTGAGAAAAATTATGGAAGGCCAGAGATTTCTCATTGATCTGTCTGTTTTCCCCCCTTTATATGCACATGTTAGAGCTGTACCGGAGAGAAAAGTTACTAACCCCTGTGAAAATGTATCAAGGAAGGAGGGAGAAGACTGCATTAATGCAGACTGTTCTCTCTGTTTGTAACACATGAAACGCACATCTCTATTCCTCAATCTTGTTTGATTCAATTATTTTGGCCAGGATAAAAAATTGATTGTTTTTACTAAATATAAGACTGGATAGTTTTTAATCATTTGAAGATGTTTAAATGTTGACTTTATCTATTATTAACATTTGAAACTAACATTTGTATGATAACATATTAAATTTTGTTGAGTATGGGGAGGATTTAATTTAAAATCAGAGTAAGCTTAATCGATCACTCAAAATGAGAGGAGGAAGGAAGGTGAAGGCATAGGCCCTTGAGGAAGTGAACGGGATGAGGACGAGGAGACACGGGGCTTCTGAGGAAGAGTCGCTGCGACAAGGTGGAAACTTGTCTGTCGAAATTGCTAGGCGCTAGGGGAATTCAAGCCGGTGAGTTAAGGTCCTCATTTAAGACAAAATTTAACCACTTTTAATCCTTCTTTGAAATAATATTTACTTCGACTCATTATTTGAGAAAATAACTCCATTTTGGATCGTTATTTGGAATTTTCTCAACCTTTCCGTTTCGTTGGAAGTTCAGTGCAGCACACCTGTGGGCTGACGCCGCGACGCCCTTCTTGATGAGAAGGAACCCTGGCCGTACACGAATGCCCCAGGTTCGCGCAGATTTCGGGTTGGATTGCACGGTCCGGTCCGTGCCGGATTTGGTGCGTTCAAGATCTCTCTCTCTCTGCGTTGAAAAGGTGACGAAAATCTTCTCCACGCGCCCGCTGTCTGCACGAACTTGGAGAAAATGAGAAGGAAAAAACACCGTTCTACGAAGCAGATGTTGTGTCGTAAACAAATTCCCAGCGCACGCAGCGGAAAACATCTCGGATTCACGGACGATATTTCCCCGTGAATCCATCCGAGATCCTCTGAACAAGGCTTCTGTCGGCACAACGCAATCAACGGCTTTTCCCCTAGCGGAGACAGTGGTGGGGTTGGTGTCTGACCAACGTATTAAAGTTACTAATTTTTATGAAAAAATTACCAACTTTCATTTATCAACTTTTTAATTGTTGTAAGAACTTACCGATTATCATTTATTAAAGTTAACATCGAACTAAAGTTACTCTCCATGATAGCAAATTACCGATATTAAAACGAATGATTTACCACATTTTCATGGATGAAATTACCATATACTTTTAACTTTACTAATGCTTACTTAATTGAATTATTGACGTTTATCTAATGATATTCGAAATCACCACCTTTTTTAAGACTTCATCAACATTTATTTGTGGATATTAGCATGTTAAAGTTACTGGCTCCTATGAAAAATCACCTAATTCTTCTATGGAATCATTAACTTTTGGCTAAGTTGGTTACTAATAATTATTCAATCGTTATGCAGCTACCGACAATTCCAATGATTTATCAACGCTTATTTGTGCAACTTACCAATTAATAAAGGTCATAAGCTACTAAAACCTTACACATAATTACTAACTTTTCTTTGAGTTCAATTGTCAACGTTTATATGATTTATTTCAAAAGTTGTTATTGTTCAACAATGTTTATATGATTTATTTCGAAAGTAGTAATTGTTCTAATAATTTATAAATCCATGGGAGAGAAAATTGCAAATCGTTTTCAGACTCCCACCATTCTCTAAATCCCTTTCTCTTCTTTCCCACGAGTATTCAATTCTCCAAGTCCTGCACTCATGTTTGGCATCAATGAAGGCAACTGGATTCAAGATGAACTTTCTTCATACAGGAAGTGTGCCCATCAAGAAATTCATTTTGTTGTTGATAAAAAGAAGAGCACTTTCCAAAGTTGACTTGATGCAGTAGTTGAGAAATGAGATCGGCGTATGAGATGGCACAACAATATCATAAATAAGATCTAATGTTGATATGAGAATGGGATGATCGGTTGATGTGAATGAATCCGTGAATGCCATCTCTTTGACTCCAAAACCAAACAATGAATTAAATACAATAGATGCCATTAGCTTTTCAAGTCATTAAACCTTTGTACACTCCACACCAAAATATTGTGCTCGCAAAGACTCAATCAGTCCACATCTCTTTAACTTTCTTGTGACATCTCGTGATTATCCCGCCGATCCCGCTTGACTTGTCAAGCAATACTTGAAACAAACTAGTCCTAGGTTACTAGTCCTTGCACCACTACCTTCGTTTTACATCTTCCGATCAAGATGCCGAGAGATTCATCCCTTTGCATTATACTAGTCTCTATCTCCATTTTAGCATGGCTATCGGCTTGTGATGGCAATATCCCTACTAGGAATTGCCCAGTCGATAGAGAAGCTCTAATTGACTTCAAAAATGGCCTTCAAGATCCTCATTATCTTCTGTCCTCATGGCAAGGAAACGATTGTTGCCGTGGCAAGGAATAAGCCTGCGATGAGAGGACCGGGAGGGATAACAAGCATTGATCTTCATGGCGACTCAGGTACGTACGATGATTGGCTGAGTGGAGAAATTAGACCTTCATTAGCGCGACTCAAGTCTTTGAGATTCTTGGACTTGAGCTCAAATGTCTTTGGTGGCATACCAATTCCTGAATTTGTTGGTTCTTTGGAGAACCTGCGGTATATGAACCTATCAAGTGCCGGGTTTGATGGTGCAATTCCTCTAAATCTAAGAAATTTGTCAAACTTGCAGTATCTTGACCTTTCTTGTTATTCGTTAAGTACTAATAATCTTGGGTGGATATCTGGTCTTGGTTCTCTAAAATATCTCGCGCTTGATAATGTGGACCTCTCAATGGTCAGTTCCATGTGGATCAACGTATTAAATGGGATTCCGTCGTTGTCCGGGTTGCATCTGTCCTATTGTGGCCTATCTGGTTCGATATCATTACCTGGTTTGGTGAACTTCACTTCACTCGCTGTTCTAGACCTTCGCTTCAACAGTTTCGATTCAGAGTTCCCTCAATGGCTTGTGAATGTAAGCAGCCTTGTTAGTATTGACATGAGTTACGGTGGTCTATATGGAAGGATCCCTCTTGGTCTAGGCGAGCTACCACATGTGCAAATCCTAAATTTATCTCACAACTTTAATCTCTCAGCCAGTTGCACTCAGTTGTTCCAAGGATCATGGAAAAGGATAGAAGTTATGGACTTGGCTAATAACATAATACATGGAAGACTTCCCACTTCCATTGGGAAAATGACCACTCTCAGTAACTTTGACCTTTCTTGGAATCTGGTCGGGGAAGAATACCAAGCGCCATTGGTTCGCTTTGCAGTTTAGTTAATTTTGATTTATCCAACAATAATTTGACAGGTACTTTGCCGGAAATCTTGCAGAGGGGATCTGAAATTTGCAATTCCCAGAGTTCTCTGCCTAATTTGAGGTACTTGAGATTGAACAACAATCAGTTGAGGGGTTATCTGCCAAGTTGGATGGGCCAACTTAAAAACCTTGAGGAGCTAACCCTTGACTATAACTTTCTCGAAGGGCCGATTTTTTCTTCTCTTGGGACTTTGAAGAACCTCACCATTCTAGACCTTAGTAAGAATCAATTGAATGGGACTCTTCCCGTTGATCTGGGACAGCTTTCTGAGTTGGATGTTTTCGACGTGTCTTTCAATCATTTGTCAGGTACACTATTTGAAGAACATTTTGCAAATCTACACAAAATGAAGACGTTATCTCTCTCATCCAACTCTTTCACTTTAAATGTCAGTGCTGATTGGATGCCTCCGTTCCAAGTCTGGGAGCTTGGCATGGGATCGTGCCAGATCGGTCCGTCTTTCCCTGCCTGGCTTAGACATGAAAATGAGATCAAGTATCTTGATTTTTCAAATGCTAGCATTTTGGGGCCTGTGCCAAGCTGGTTTTGGGACATTTCTTTGAATCTCTTTGTCCTCAACATGTCTCTAAATCTGTTGCAGGGCCAATTACCTAATCCATTGCCAAAAGGTTCTCTTGCATTTGTTGATCTCAGCTCTAACCTTTTTCAGGGACCGTTCCCTCTTCCCAATTCTTGGATTCGATTGTTAGACCTCTCTAACAACCAATTTTCAGGTGGCATTCCACAAAATTTAGGCGAAAACATGTCGCTTTTGATCTTCCTCTCCCTTTCATCCAACAAAATAACAGGTGGGCTCCCAGAATCTATAGGAGAAATGACCTCGCTTCAGGTCATCAACTTAGCAAACAACAATTTGAGTGGAAGCATTCCTCCAAGCATAGGGAACTGCTTAGACCTAGAGGTACTCGACCTGCAAAACAATTCTTTATCTGGGTTGATACCATGTTTTGGGCCAATTACAAGAGCTTCAGTCTCTGCACCTGAGCAACAATAAGCTTTCGGGGAACCTTCCATCTTCATTCAAGTACCTGTCTAGCTTAGAAACACTAGATATTGGCAACAACCAATTGAATGGCACCATACCTGCATGGATGCCGGAGGGTTTCATCAAGTTAAGAATTTTAAGTTTGAGGTCCAATGCATTGTCTGGAACAATTCCTCATGAGCTCTCAAGTTTAAGCTCATTGCAAGTGCTGGATCTTGCAGAAAACAATTTGACAGGTAACATTCCTTCAAGCTTTGGAGATCTTAAAGCAATGGGGAAGGGCAAGCTAGAATCGAGTACCTATTTTACGGGAACTACGGTGGCATGTACTATGAAGAGAACTGCCGAGTGATGACGCAAAGCCAGCGCCAATTGTACACCAAGACTCTTTCCTTGTCACTAGCATAGATATCTCCGGAAATAACTTAGGTGGAGAATTTCCAAAAGAAATGACTAAACTGGCTGGATTGCTCATTCTGAACTTATCAAGAAATGGCATCGGCGGTGAAATTCTAAAAGCATTTCAAGCATGAGCCAACTATTATCCCTTGATCTTTCAAGCAATAGGCTTTCTGGTGTAATCCCTCAAAGCATGCCATCGCTGTCATTTTTGAGTTATCTAAACTTATCCGATAATTACTTCTCGGGAAAGATTCCTTACACACAACAAATGACGACATTCGACCCTTCTTCGTACTATGGAAACTCGGGACTTTGCGGTGCTCCCCTCAATGTCACGTGTCCAGCCGATGAACCTGACAAACGAGAGACAATCGAGGAAAGTCGCAATGATGATGAGTTCATCGATCAGTGGTTTTACTTGAGCGTCGGCCTTGGATATGCTGTCGGTATCTTAGTTCCGACTGTGGTCTTACACATCAAAAGTTCTTGGGCAAACTCATACTTTGATTTTATAGATAGAATTGTCAGAAGGTGGTTGCCGATTGGAAACAGGAGGGCTAAACTTCGAGGAAATAGGTGATGAGACCGGAGGTAAATGGTTTTCAATCCTTATTCTTGAAAACTCGAACCCTTGATTAGGTCAAGCATCCACTTTCAGGGTCATGCCAAGAAATAATGAACTACTATGTGCTGTATTACTATATTTTCTTTATCTGTCTATAGAACCGTATCCAAAGCAACAGAGATGTGTATGTCAAATATCAACAAAAAGTGCATTTTTGCTTACCCAGTCACATGTTAGTAATTAAGAAGAAGTTTTGACAAGTATGTAAGATTCATTCATGGAGGATAAATTGTCAATCTACGAACATTTATATATATATATATATATATATAGCTTATCAACGTTACGGAAGTCACTAGTGGTCTTAAGTGCGGTGTCGTGGTGGTGGGTCCTGTGCTAGCACTGCTCCAAGTTTACTTTGCCGAATGCCAGTTGTACGAGAGTTCCTAGGTCACACAAAAAAAAAATGTTACGGAAGTCACTAACCTATATAAGAAATTATTGACTTTGATTTGATCGGTGTACCAGCATATGTCATGTTAAGATTCCAATTAATTTCAGTCATTTACTTAAAATTTTTTTATACTTGCATGATTATCAAATATTTTAATGATGTTAGTGATTTTTTGTTCGATTATGATTTACCGAAGCCTTGAAGTCAATGACTTTTGTTCAATATTACTAATCTCAATATGACTGACTTATGGACATTTGTCCCATTAGAAACCGACTAATTTTAGTTATATAGATTGAGAAAAGTATCAATATCTCTTTACATTTCCGTGCAATTCACACGTAAGTAAGTTTATAAAGGGAGCAGTAAATTTTACTTGGGATGGGTCCCGCCTCGCCCGACCCCCTCTACCCTAAGGAGGGTCCCTTCATCGCCCGCCCGGCTTGTTCCTTAGGGTTTTGGGGAGTCCCCAGGATAGAACTCCATACCCGTGATTTACCCGCACGGGCTTGGGGGAGCAGTTTAAGGACCTACTCGGGTCCTACCTTGGGATAGGTCTTGCCTCGGCTGACCCCCTACCCCAGGGAGGGTCCCTTCATCGGCGGCGGCCCGCCTTGTTCCTTGGGGTTTTTGGGAGTCCCCTATGATAAAACTCTATACGCCATATGGGCTTGGGGGAGCCTTTTAAGGTCCCGTCGGACCAACTTGAGATAGGTCTCGCCCGGCACCCCCTTACCCTAGGTGTGGGAGCTGCCTGTACCCCCTTGTGCATTGGGGTTCTCGCGGAAGCGCGGGGGTGAGGCATCAACCCATGCCCAAGGGCCTTGTTATCGGGATTGTACCCCCCGGAGCGCTGCAGTTTAAGGTTATGCCGAGGACCTTTTCCGACTTGGGTCGTCCTTACTGGCGACCCTCCCTACCCTAGGGAGGGTCCCATCATTGCCAACGCCTTGGCTTGTTCCTTGGGGTTTTAGGGAGTTCCCTAGGATAGAACTCCATACCTGGTGATTTACCCCGCACGGAGCTTGGGGGAGCAGCTTTAAGGACCCGCTCGGGTTCATAGCTTGGGATGGGTCCCGCCTCGGCCGACCCTCCCTACCCCCGGAGGGTCCTTTCATTGGCGGCGGCCTGCCTTTGTTCCTTGGGGTTTTGGGAGTCCTTTAGGATAAAACTCCATACCCAAAGTGGTTAACCTCGCATGGGCTTGGGGGGTCTTTTAGGTGCGTTTGATAATATTTCTATTTAAAAATTGTTTCTAGGAATGAAATAGAAAAAGTATTTCGCTTCAAGGAACAATTTTTGAACAAAAAACATGTTTGGTAAATATATTCCACAAATATAAAAAGAATAGAAATACGTATGGTAAATTTGTATAATTTTTTTTTATTTCTTTTAATTTTTTAATATTTTTATTTTATTTTTTCTATTTTCTTTCTTATTTTTCTTATTTATTTTTCCTTATTTTCTTTTTTCTTTTTTCTTCTTTTGGCCGGGCTGACGGCCTCGGCCATGGCCGGCGACCTCAACCTCGGGGGCTGCATGACACTCCGGCGAGGTCGCCGGCCCTCGACGGTTGGTCGTCGGCCATGGCCGAGGCCGACATCGGCAAAGAAAAAAAGAAAGAAAAAGAAAAGAAAGAAGAAGAAAAAGAGAGAAGAAAATGGAAGAGAGAGAAAAGTGTTCTTAAATTTTATTCCAGAAACAAGAAACAAATTTTTTTGTTTTTGTTTCCGTTTATGTGTTTATGGAACAAAAATAAATTTGGAACAAAAACGCAAACAAACGCGTTGCTGTTCTTTTGTTCCTAGGAACAAAAGAACAAAAATTGTGTTCCAGGGAATAGAAACAAAACTAAACAAACAGGCCCTTAAGGTCCCGCTTGGGACCTACCTTTGGGATGGGTCCCGCCTCGATCGACCCCCCTTACCCTAGGGAGGGTCCCTTCATTGGCAGCGGCTCGCCTTGTTCCTTGGGGTTTTGGGAGTCCCCTAGGATAAAACTCCATACCCAGTGGTTAACCTCGCATGGGCTTGGGGGAGCCTTTTAAGGTCTTGCTCGGGACCAACCAGCTGCCTTCATTGTGAGGGGTGGTGCGCCCGCCTATTTCAATGGGGAAGTTCCCTCACTTAGGCCTAGGGGTGTTACCAAATTTGGTTTCAAATCCCCTAGCGGTTTACCCTTCCATTTTTGTGACCCAGAATGGGGGCTCCGATAACTGGGGCCTTTCTTTAAGGTCCTTAGGTTGGACCAACTAGCTGCCTTCACTTTGAGGGGGTGGCGCGCCCGCCTATTTCAACGGGGAAGTTCCCTCACTCCCCTGGGGTGTTACCAAATTTGGTTTCAAATCCTTGCGGTTTACCCTTCCATTTTTGTGAGCTAGAACGGGGGCTCCGATAACGGGGCCTTTCTTCAAGGTCCTTAGGCTGGACCAAATAGGCACATATAAATGTCTATAGACTCTAGTTGCACTTGCACTTTTGCCAGTAAAAGCGCAGTGCGTGTCCTAATGCGATCTCCACCGTTGATAAATTAACTAAACAATATTCTTACAGATATTTGGTGAATATGTTCCTTTTACTTTCATGTTGCCTCACCATACTGTTAAAGAACTCGTCAGATGCTTACTTTGATTCAGCACATGCTGCTTGGATGATTCTTTGGTGTTGCATTTTGTTTGCCAGGCTTTCTAGCTTCTCTCACCGTATTTGCAATGAAATAGTTAATGATTGGTTGATTGCCATTGTTTTGGAGGCGCCAATAACTGATTACTGTTATACACAACAGCAACAGTTGAGGCACTTCAAAAAGTTCGTCCTGGACAGTGCTTTTTGGAATTAATTTTGAATATAGGCTGCTATGGAGGACTTCGAAGTGGTGTTTTCATCTATCTTTATGGTTTCTTGATCTTATCTAGTCATGACCATTAATACAGAACCCTATTTTTTGGGAAAACATCTCTTAGTTTAAACATGCTTAAAGTAGTTTTTTTTTTTTCCAGAAACTGAGCATTGTCCTGCAATTAGGATCGGTTTTGTTTGACCAGGGATTTTCTTCCCCTTTTGTTCAAAGTGCATAAACATCTGCATACATTTAGAGGCGTATCCAAGTCTCAATTTGTTTTATCATATGGGCTGCCTTGAATGCATAAACCTTGTTTTCTATCTGTCAGGTGAAAAATCCCACTGCTCGCATCGAGCATGAGGCGAGTACCTCAAAGATTGGTGAGGACCAGCTATTCTACTTCCAGCAGAGGGGGATCGACTACGAGAAAGCTATGGCTGCCATGATATCCGGTTCTGCTGTGACGTGTTCAACGAGCTCCCCGATGAGTTCGGTGCTGAGGTGCACCAACTCATGAGCTTGAAGCTCGAGGGATCAGTGGGTTAGGAGGCAAAGTTCTTCTTGTCTTGTAAATTTAGGCTGTAACTGTTACTTACGTACAGACCCTGCATGTAAAATCACCTATGTGATCCTCAAGTGTCTGTGAGCTTCTGGCAAGCTTCTTGACACGGGTTAATAATGTAAATGCACCATCTATGTAGCACGGTCACGATAATTTTGAATCAAAATGGTTTTCCAAAGTTGTTGGGTCTTTCTCTTTTGTTTTTTGTCTTGGTGAACTTAGGTTGCCAGACTTAAAGGCATTTATTTACTGGTATTTGGACATGTTACAGATTATCAGTTATTTTGAAGTTCTGAAGCCAATTGGTGGATGAATAGCTGTTCTACTGAGAAACATTATGTGAGGTGGGAAGGCCAGAGATTTCTCATTGATCTCTGTTTTCCCTTTATGTGCAATACGTTAGAGCTATACCAGAGAGAAAAGTTACTAACCTCTCTGAAAATGTATCAGGGTAGGAGGGAGAAGACTGCATCAATGCAGATTGTTCTCTCTGTTTGTAACACGTGCAACGCACATCTCTATTCCTCAATCTTGTTTGATTCAATTATTTTGGCCAGGATAAAATTGATTGTTTTTACTAAATATAAGACTAGATAATTTTTTTATCATTTGAAGATGTTTAAATGTCGACTTTATCTATTATTAGCATTTGAAACTAACATTTGTATGATAACAGAACATTATCTTAGCTGCGGCTGTAGCTATATATGATAATTTTTTTTTTGAGTATGGGGAGATTTAATTTAAAATCAGATTAAGTAAGAGATTAATGTAAGGGTGGCACTATTTCCAGCCTAAATAATTAAATCAACCCCATCCATACTGGAAAAGACAAAACTGCCATCGATATTTCAATTGTAATTTTAGGAAATGGCTATAGACCTTCTTTTCTTTATTTTTATTTCTATATTACCATAATTACATTTCGCATTTTTTTTTGTATTAAAAAAATGAATTCTCCGATATTTCTATAATGTTTTACATACTTCGTGTTAAGGAAAAACCCATTCTTTGATATAGTATAAAAGTGAAAAGTCTCTTCTTCATCATCAATCAAATAACGCCATTTCTCTTTTTGTCCCTCTTACATAAAAAGCTCACTTCATTGGTGAATTATTATTTTTATTATATATATCACCTCTTTATTTACTATATCAAAAATTTATATTTTTTTTCCTTACTATATTGATTGAGATGTGTTTATACAAGAATATGTAATATCTTAGAGGAATATCTAAGAATACACTAAAAAATAATGTGCAATAAGATATTTTGTTATTAATTTTCGTCAATCCAAAATAATGAAATTTCACAAGCATTTCAAAAAACAATTCCTACTTTAGGCAATGTTTTGTTTAATTAGATTTCATGTACTCTACAATTTATCCATAAATTTAATTAACAAGAAGTAGATTTTCTTTTCGAAATTATAGTTTTTGGCAAAACAAATTTTCACAAAAGTAATATCTCACAATAAGAAGAGACACCGTGCCTTTAATAGACATGGAAGATCCACAATTTTATGAAATCCTTAACTAAGGGTAGATAGATCCTTTATGGACAAGGAAAGTAAATAAATTAGGAACCATCGATTTATATTGCGATTAAATGTAGAGGGTAATCTTGTCTTTTATGAAGGCCGGGCGGATTCAGTCATGCAAGTAAGGAGTGGAAATAGCGCATCCTCGTTGGTTAATTTACAAATTTGCCCATCCTTTTGTTATACGTCTCGTCATCTCCTTCTCCTCTAGGTTTTAGTGGCGAACGCTCTGCAACTTCCTAAATCCTTCCCACCGCCGCCCGTCCGACGAATTTCTGCCGGCGGCGACGATGGGGCGGAAGGCGAAGAAGTTCATCGACAAGAAGAAGGCGGCGACGTTCCAGCTGATGTCCCGCGACTCCGCCGACGACCCCGGCTTCGGCGACGCCCCGGCGGCGACCGCATCTTCGTCCGCGTCGACAACAACCCTGCTCCGTCGACACCCTGAGGACGACGCCGACGGCGGCGGCGGCGGCGGCGGCGGCGGCGATGACGACGTGTTCGCCAGGACGCGCCCGGCGACTTCGACGACGGCGACGATGGAGCCGTGGGGAGTGTGGCCGGGGCGCGGGGAGCTGGAGGTGGAGGTGCGGCGTCGGCGTCGGGGTCGGGGTCGGGGCTGCCGGAGCATGAGGAGGGAGATTCTGGAGCTTGGGTTTCCCGACGACGGTTATAATTACTTGGGGCATTTGAGGGAGATTAGGAATGCGGGCGGCGGTTCCGCTTTCTATCAGAATCTAAGGCTAGGCTTGATCTGGTCCCGAAAGATGTCAAGGTGGGTCTCTTGAATTCGTGGTTTTCTCTCTTAATGTCTGCAAATCTTAGTGTTCTGCTTCGGATTAGATGCAGTTTGATCTGAGGTTGGGATTACAGGGTATGGAAGAAAGGGGTGAGTTTATGTTTGAGGTTAGTGTAAATGTGCAGCATTTGAGATGTGAGTGTTGCTGCTGGATTAGACTCGGTTTAGTCTGAGGTTGGGATTGATGGGGTGTGAAAGAAAGGGTGAATTTTTTTTGAGGTTAGTGTAAAGGTGCAGCATTTGAGGTGTGAGTGTTCTGCTGGATTAGATTCAGTTTAATCTGAGGTTGGGATTACAGAGTATGAAAGAAAGGGAATTTTTTTTACTAAATTTTTGCTTATTTGGTTGGCTGTTGAGGTCCCTGAATTTGTGTTATGACTATATTATGATATCTGCATTTGTCGGTGTTTGGGATATGCTGAGGACCAAATTCTATTCAACTTCTTTTGATTTCAGGGCTTATGATGCTTCGCGCATACAAGTCCCTAAAGTGGAGGGCGATCCTCACAATGAATCGATTTATAGTGTTGCGCCAATAGTGTTAATGTGAGAGGAAGAAAGCCGTTGATCCTGAAGTTAATGCATTACTTGATGATAGTGACTCTCACGGTTTGGATCCGATGTTGAGGACTTGGAAGAAGATTTTGTTGTTCAGGCGAAATCCATCCAAGATGAGGACAGTGTTGTGGGGAAATTCGCACATCCCGGGATGCCTGCAGTGATGGGGGAGGTCATCAATGGATTGACACTGCTGCTGGTCGAGAGAGACAAATTGACAAATGGCTTTCCTCATGAAATAAGAAGCCGGTTTGTGGAACGAATGACGAATTTGACGACGAGAAGCCACGGGAACGCTTTCGTCCGCTAGATGAACAATTTGATCTTGTAAGTTCTTTTAATTTTCCTCATGCTAGTTTATGCTTTCTTGATTTTGATAGTTGGCTTGATAAGTGGATGAGCTGATAAACTGTCTTTCTGACAAGTTTGTGAAACATAATGAATCGATTAATGCATAGACACCAAAAAGTCGGATTGGCATGCATTCAGCTATTAGCTTGTTGGTATTAGATTCATAGATTGCACTGTTGTTTCCTTTTCTGGTGAATGATAGTGAATCTTTTAGCCTTCTGCCTGACTGCAGGACAAATGGCAGAGGCAGATAGAATTTGTTGTATATCACGGCATATTGTGCTCTTGTTGTTAAAGTGTACTTGATGGGCTGACAATCCATTACACTAGTTGGATTGCCTTACTGATTTTTAGCTATTGTCTCTCTAACCATTGCGGTTGATTTGGTTACACCATATTTTAAGACCCAGCCTTGAGGTGATTTTCTGCATGCATTTATTAGAG